>VMBQ01001829.1:67410-159574 GCA_007657795.1 Dreissena rostriformis | reverse complement strand
CAGTGGAGCTTAAATAAATAGGTGTACACAAACTTTGTTCACTGCGTTCTCACCGGAAATGCCTCTGAAGATGCACCGTTGTAAGAAACACTGATATGTGTGCAGCAGTTGAGGATGACAGTAATAGATCATGTTGGTCTGATGATCTGATACTGGGGCTTTGAACAGCAATACGATTTACCAGGTCCAAATCCTTTATCAAGTACTTAACGGGAGAACTTCAGGAATATTCTGTTGCACGATACTCCAACAACAAGTGAACCAATGGGACGACCACGACATTTTTTATATATGTTTTGGAAACATTTTTAACACAAGTGAGACATTTAATTAAATTGTGAATGTTTCTACCAGAAAATAAAGGCAACTAATTTACATATCAGGTATTTCGTTAGTTTCAGGCCAATTTTAAAAAAGAACCCTAGACACCCTGTTTGTTCATATCTTTCCTATCAATCTGTTTAGACATCAGTTTTTATAGGAAAATACTAATTTTTGTAATAATGTTTATATAACGCATCAAATTAATATACCAATAGGCTAATAAACACCAGCATATTGTTTAAAAGAGAAAATTTTGATAAATATAATATATAGATACATGATATTTTTTCGAAAGAAATCTAAAATTTGAACCATGTGATAGAATTTTCTATATATAGCTTATATAAATATATATGGTAACATATGTGTAGACGAAATATTGCGCATCAGCATTTTACCTGATCCGAAAAAAAGAATTTTTTCTTTTGGGTTAGGCGGAACATAAATATGTATGTCCATTTTTTTTGTATATAAAAATATCCATTTTTTTTGTATATAAAAATATTCTCTGTTTTATGATATCACGCAGTAACTATTTATCGTCTGATGATTATTAGCACAAGCGGTTAGTATTGTAATAAAAGTAAGATTTATGATTAGGTGGAAAGATGCTTACGTATGATAACCATTATGAGGTTATATATTACCTGTGCTAGTATTATCAAACACCCGATTAATTAATCAGTATACGTTTCTTGATCCAAATCTGCTATCGACACACTCGATTTATTGTCCATTATTGAACGCAGGGGGTCCGTCAGTGTTCCATTACAACAAGCGTTTCGGATGTGCGGAAGGAAACGCCGACATGATCAACAAAACACACCTCATTGTGAGAAGAGCGACAGGGCGCGACCACGTACTGAAAACACGCGCTCACGGACGCGGGCATACGACAGGGTGAGGCTGCGGAACCATTAATGATAATCACAATAGAACTACCATGCTTGTTTGTAAATCAATTAGCACCAGGACTGCTTTGGAAATTATCATGAAGGAAGTTTATTGAAAACATGAAAATGGGCTGTTATATGCGATAGTTTCAAGCGTCGGTATTGTGCTAGTAGACTCAACGATTAAGACATTGGGCCGCGCACTGAGAAAAAGGGGTTTAATGCATGTGCGGTAAGTGTCGTCTCAGATTAGCCTGTGAAGTCCGCACAGGCTAATCAGGGACGACACTTTCCACTTAAAACTGGATTTTTGCTAAAAAGAGACTTCTTTTAAACGAAAAATACAATAAAAGCGTAAAGTGTCGTCCCTGATTAGCCTGTGCAGACAGCACAGGCTAATATGGGACGATACTTTACGCACATGCATTAAATCTCCTTTTCACAGATCGCGGTTCACCATTGTATACTTTTATGATAGTCGACTTAAACGCAGATTTTTTTTATTTGCATGCTACTTGTGTAGATTAATTAGGTAAGTTTAATTACCTTAATAAAATCTGAAAGAATAACAACAACGACACAAAGTTTTTTTGTCTCAAAAAATCCATTAGATCTGCTTAAAACACATTTAAACCAGTACAACGTCGACGTATGCATTTAATTACAGAAATTGTTCATTGATTTCTCGCAATACAAAATAGAAATGTATTGCAAATAGTTAGCTGTCGGCTCCATTATTGTATATTATACATACAAGCACATTTAAAAATTGAGTTTCCTTAGATACATGCGTACTTATAATGTACACATTCTTTTTAAACTAAAAACAGCTGACTTCTATGGAAATGAACATGAAAAGTGAATGTTTCTGTACACGGCTAGGTAGAGCTTAACACAAATTTTAATTCATATGTGTTAAGTTAAAGTTGATAGGTGATTTCCGTTCTGGCTCTTTCACATAATTTACTCAATGAAAGGGATGCAACTGGAGCGAGAAAATTGGCACCTTGCAACCGAGACGAAACGGATTTCAAGCTATAGCGGAAATGATATAATATAATGTGGCAAATTGAACATTACAAGATAATCTAACACATTGCGATTACAGAAAACACTTATACACTTCAAGAAAAGATACTTTATCAGGCGAAGGATGGGCTACACACGACTGCTTTTGACCTAGCAGCATTTAATTTGATTTTAAAGAAAAAGTGGGGGAGATATATATCCGTTTGCAATTATTTACGCCGGGTCATTCANTGGTATGTATACCTTAGTATTAGTATGGAGTTTGTATAATGGTATGTATACTTTATTAGTTGTGTGGAGTTTGTATAACGGTATGTGTACCTTAGTAGTAGTGTGGAGTTTGTATAATGGTATGTATACCTTAGTAGAGGTGTGGAGTTTGTATAATGCTATGTATACCTTAGTTGAAGTATGGAGTTTGTATCACGGTATGTTAACCTTAGTAGAAGTGTATAGTTTGTATAATGGTATGTATACCTAAGTAGTAGAACGGAGTTTGTATAATGGTATGTATACCTTAGTAGAAGTGTGGAGTTTGTATAATGCTATGTATACCTTAGTAGTAGTGTGGAGTTTGTATAATGGTATGTATACCTTAGTATTAGTATGGAGTTTGTATAATGGTATGTATACTTTATTAGTTGTGTGGAGTTTGTATAACGGTATGTGTACCTTAGTAGTAGTGTGGAGTTTGTATAATGGTATGTATACCTTAGTAGAGGTGTGGAGTTTGTATAATGCTATGTATACCTTAGTTGAAGTATGGAGTTTGTATCACGGTATGTTAACCTTAGTAGAAGTGTATAGTTTGTATAATGGTATGTATACCTAAGTAGTAGAACGGAGTTTGTATAATGGTATGTATACCTTAGTAGAAGTGTGGAGTTTGTATAATGCTATGTATACCTTAGTAGTAGTGTGGAGTTTGTATAATGGTATGTATACCTTAGTATTAGTATGGAGTTTGTATAATGGTATGTATACTTTATTAGTTGTGTGGAGTTTGTATAACGGTATGTGTACCTTAGTAGTAGTGTGGAGTTTGTATAATGGTATGTATACCTTAGTAGAGGTGTGGAGTTTGTATAATGCTATGTATACCTTAGTTGAAGTATGGAGTTTGTATCACGGTATGTTAACCTTAGTAGAAGTGTATAGTTTGTATAATGGTATGTATACCTAAGTAGTAGAACGGAGTTTGTATAATGGTATGTATACCTTAGTAGAAGTGTGGAGTTTGTATAATGCTATGTATACCTTAGTAGTAGTGTGGAGTTTGTATAATGGTATGTATACCTTAGTATTAGTATGGAGTTTGTATAATGGTATGTATACTTTATTAGTTGTGTGGAGTTTGTATAACGGTATGTGTACCTTAGTAGTAGTGTGGAGTTTGTATAATGGTATGTATACCTTAGTAGAGGTGTGGAGTTTGTATAATGCTATGTATACCTTAGTTGAAGTATGGAGTTTGTATCACGGTATGTTAACCTTAGTAGAAGTGTATAGTTTGTATAATGGTATGTATACCTAAGTAGTAGAACGGAGTTTGTATAATGGTATGTATACCTTAGTAGAAGTGTGGAGTTTGTATAATGCTATGTATACCTTAGTAGTAGTGTGGAGTTTGTATAATGGTATGTATACCTTAGTATTAGTATGGAGTTTGTATAATGGTATGTATACTTTATTAGTTGTGTGGAGTTTGTATAACGGTATGTGTACCTTAGTAGTAGTGTGGAGTTTGTATAATGGTATGTATACCTTAGTAGAGGTGTGGAGTTTGTATAATGCTATGTATACCTTAGTTGAAGTATGGAGTTTGTATCACGGTATGTTAACCTTAGTAGAAGTGTATAGTTTGTATAATGGTATGTATACCTAAGTAGTAGAACGGAGTTTGTATAATGGTATGTATACCTTAGTAGAAGTGTGGAGTTTGTATAATGCTATGTATACCTTAGTAGTAGTGTGGAGTTTGTATAATGGTATGTATACCTTAGTATTAGTATGGAGTTTGTATAATGGTATGTATACTTTATTAGTTGTGTGGAGTTTGTATAACGGTATGTGTACCTTAGTAGTAGTGTGGAGTTTGTATAATGGTATGTATACCTTAGTAGAGGTGTGGAGTTTGTATAATGCTATGTATACCTTAGTTGAAGTATGGAGTTTGTATCACGGTATGTTAACCTTAGTAGAAGTGTATAGTTTGTATAATGGTATGTATACCTAAGTAGTAGAACGGAGTTTGTATAATGGTATGTATACCTTAGTAGAAGTGTGGAGTTTGTATAATGCTATGTATACCTTAGTAGTAGTGTGGAGTTTGTATAATGGTATGTATACCTTAGTATTAGTATGGAGTTTGTATAATGGTATGTATACTTTATTAGTTGTGTGGAGTTTGTATAACGGTATGTGTACCTTAGTAGTAGTGTGGAGTTTGTATAATGGTATGTATACCTTAGTAGAGGTGTGGAGTTTGTATAATGCTATGTATACCTTAGTTGAAGTATGGAGTTTGTATCACGGTATGTTAACCTTAGTAGAAGTGTATAGTTTGTATAATGGTATGTATACCTAAGTAGTAGAACGGAGTTTGTATAATGGTATGTATACCTTAGTAGAAGTGTGGAGTTTGTATAATGCTATGTATACCTTAGTAGTAGTGTGGAGTTTGTATAATGGTATGTATACCTTAGTATTAGTATGGAGTTTGTATAATGGTATGTATACTTTATTAGTTGTGTGGAGTTTGTATAACGGTATGTGTACCTTAGTAGTAGTGTGGAGTTTGTATAATGGTATGTATACCTTAGTAGAGGTGTGGAGTTTGTATAATGCTATGTATACCTTAGTTGAAGTATGGAGTTTGTATCACGGTATGTTAACCTTAGTAGAAGTGTATAGTTTGTATAATGGTATGTATACCTAAGTAGTAGAACGGAGTTTGTATAATGGTATGTATACCTTAGTAGAAGTGTGGAGTTTGTATAATGCTATGTATACCTTAGTAGTAGTGTGGAGTTTGTATAATGGTATGTATACCTTAGTATTAGTATGGAGTTTGTATAATGGTATGTATACTTTATTAGTTGTGTGGAGTTTGTATAACGGTATGTGTACCTTAGTAGTAGTGTGGAGTTTGTATAATGGTATGTATACCTTAGTAGAGGTGTGGAGTTTGTATAATGCTATGTATACCTTAGTTGAAGTATGGAGTTTGTATCACGGTATGTTAACCTTAGTAGAAGTGTATAGTTTGTATAATGGTATGTATACCTAAGTAGTAGAACGGAGTTTGTATAATGGTATGTATACCTTAGTAGAAGTGTGGAGTTTGTATAATGCTATGTATACCTTAGTAGTAGTGTGGAGTTTGTATAATGGTATGTATACCTTAGTATTAGTATGGAGTTTGTATAATGGTATGTATACTTTATTAGTTGTGTGGAGTTTGTATAACGGTATGTGTACCTTAGTAGTAGTGTGGAGTTTGTATAATGGTATGTATACCTTAGTAGAGGTGTGGAGTTTGTATAATGCTATGTATACCTTAGTTGAAGTATGGAGTTTGTATCACGGTATGTTAACCTTAGTAGAAGTGTATAGTTTGTATAATGGTATGTATACCTAAGTAGTAGAACGGAGTTTGTATAATGGTATGTATACCTTAGTAGAAGTGTGGAGTTTGTATAATGCTATGTATACCTTAGTAGTAGTGTGGAGTTTGTATAATGGTATGTATACCTTAGTATTAGTATGGAGTTTGTATAATGGTATGTATACTTTATTAGTTGTGTGGAGTTTGTATAACGGTATGTGTACCTTAGTAGTAGTGTGGAGTTTGTATAATGGTATGTATACCTTAGTAGAGGTGTGGAGTTTGTATAATGCTATGTATACCTTAGTTGAAGTATGGAGTTTGTATCACGGTATGTTAACCTTAGTAGAAGTGTATAGTTTGTATAATGGTATGTATACCTAAGTAGTAGAACGGAGTTTGTATAATGGTATGTTTACCTTAGTAGAAGTGTGGAGTTTGTATAATGCTATGTATACCTTAGTAGTAGTGTGGAGTTTGTATAATGGTATGTATACCTTAGTAGTAGTATGTAGTTTGTATAATGGTATGTATACCTTAGTAGTAGTGTGTAATTTGTATAATGGTATGTATACCTTAGTAGTAGTGTGGAGTTTGTATAAAGATATGTAAACCTTAGAAGTAGTGTGGAGTTTGTATAACGGTATGTATACCTTAGTAGTAGTGTGGAGTTTGTATAATGATATGCAAACCTTAGTAGAAGTGTGGAGTTTGTATAATAGTATGTTAACCTTAGTAGCAGTGTGTAGATTGTATAATGATATCTATACCTTAGTAGTAGTGTGGAGTTTGTATAATGGTATGTATACCTTAGTAGTAGTGTGGAGTTTGTATAATGGTATGTATACCTTAGTAGTAGTGTGGAGTTGGTATAATTGTATGTATGCCTTAGTAGTAGTGTGGAGTTTGTATAATGGTATATATACATAGTAGTAGTGTGGAGTTTGTATAATGGTATGTATACCTTAGTAGTAGAACGGAGTTTGTATAACGGTATGTAAACCTTAGTAGAAGTGTGGAGTTTGTATAATGGTATGTATACCTTAGTAGAAGTGTGGAGATTGTATAATGGTATGTATACCTTAGTTGTAGTGTGGAGTTTGTATAATGGTAGGTATACCTTAGTAGAGGGTGGAGATTTTATAATGGTATGTATACTTTTGTTGTAGTGTGGAGTTTGTATAATGGTATGTATCCCTTAGTAGTAGTGTGGAGTTTGTTCAACGGCATGTACACCTAAGTAGAAGTGTAGGTTTTGTATAATGGTATGTATACCTTTGTAGTAGTGTGAAGTTTGTATAATGGTATGTGTACCTTAGTAGTAGTGTGGAGTTTGTATAATGGTATGTATACCTTAGTAGTAGTGTGGAGTTTGTATAATGGTTTGTATGCCTAAGTAGTAGTAAGGAGTTTGTATAATGGTATGTATACCTTAGTAGTAGTGTGGAGTTTGTATAATGGTATGTATACCTTATTAGAAGTGTGGAGTTTGTATAATGGAATGTATACCTTAGTAGTAGAACGGTGTTTGTATAATGGTATGTATACCTTAGTAGAAATGTGGAGTTTGTATAATGGTATGTATACCTTAGTAGTAGAACGGAGTTTGTATAATGGTATGTATACCTTAGTAGAAATGTGGAGTTTGCATAATGGTATTTATACCTTAGTAGTAGTGTGGAGTTAGTTTAATGGTATGTAATCCTTAGAACTTGTGTGGAGCAATGCGTAGTAATACACCCATTACACTACTTGAGCACGAAGAGAAGTGTGAACAATGAACGTAAGCTATATGAGATTATGGTTGTACAAATGTCGCCGACGTGATTTACGCAACACCATTGATTACGATAGATTCAATAAGTAAAGAGATAAAGAAAATTCATTACACGATGTTAACANAGTAGTGGCTAGAGAAATTATTTAGAGTTGGTCTAATAATTGCAACTTCTTCTTTCATTATGTTCATATGAGCACTTTATATAATGTCTAGTTTTGTAATCGATGACATATAATCGGTCCTTTTGGTTCTAATTTGTCTATAACTTTCTGCATATAATTATTTAATAAATAAAACATAATGGAATAAAACATGCGTACATTTCATTCGATTAGCTTAGACTTCGGGAAGTATTTGTGAATATAATGTAATTACTGAAACTATATATGTAACTTAAATTGTCTTGTATTCAAACAAGCAAACTAGCATCACAACTAACACACAAACAGTTGCATGTTCGAATCAGTTTGATTGTGTATTTATATATAGAATATTATATTTATCTAGATTAATTTGTTGTTGAAGAAATAGTGATAGGTCAATAACCTTATTGATTATTCAATTATCATCTTCAATTGTTGTACACATACACTGGGGCGTAACATGTTTGCAACTCGGCCGACGATCTGTTTTGTGTAGCGTAATTACAAGACAATATGGTAACACTAAGCGCACTGTACTCATTTTGTTTAAATGAGTAAATGAGGTTTTAGTATTTTTGTTTTAATTACGTACATGCACAGAGTCTCGCCCTATCTTTTCAATATCGAATAACAATATACTGAATCCGATATTACATCAAAACTGTGGTTAACTACAAATGGCATCGGCGTGTCCTTCAACTGAAGGCCAGAAATATTAAATACTAAACGAAAGAGCATTCATGGTCGCCGTGGTGAATTGGATATGTCGCTTTTTGGATGAGCAGAACATAAACATTAATGTCCGTCGTATTAATATAAAAATATTATCTATTCTATGATATAACAAAATAACTCTATAACGTCTGATGATTATTGGCACAAGCGGTTAGTAGTGTAATAAACGTAAGACTTTTGATTAGGTGAACACATGCTTACATATAATAACCATAATGAAGTTATGTTACCTGTGCTAGTATTAACACCCGCACAATTAATCAGTATGCGTATCTTGATCCACATCTGCTATCGGCACACTCGATTTATTGTCCATTATTGAACGCCGGGGGTCCGTCAGTGTTCCGTTACAACAAGCGTTTCGGATGCGCGGCATGAAACGCCGACATGATCAACAAAACACACCTCCTTGTGAGAAGAGCGACAGGGCGCGACCACGTGCTGAAAACACGCGCTCACGGACGCGGGCATACGACAGGGCGAGACTGCGGAAACATTAATGATAAGCAAAATAGAACTACCATGTTCGTTTGTAAATCAATTAGCACTAGGACTGGTTTGGAAATTATCTTGGCGGAAGTTTATTGGAAACATGAAAATGGGCTGTTATATGCGACTGCTTTAAGCGTCGGTATTGTGCTAAAAGACTCAACGATGAAAACATTGGGTCGCGCTCTGAGAAAAGGGGGTTTAATGCATGTGCGTAAAGTTTCGTCTCAGATTATCACGTGCAGTCCGCACAGGCAAGTCAGAGACGACACTTTTCGCCTCAACTGGATTTTTGCTAAGAACAGACTTCCTTGAAAGAAAAATACAATCAACGCGGAAAGTGTCGTCCCTGATAAGCCTGTACAGACTGTACAGCGTAATATGGGACGATACTTAACGCACATGCATTAAACCTCCGTTTCAAAGAGCGCGGTTAAAACATTGTATACTTTTATTACTTAAACGAAGAAAATTGTTATTTGCATGATACTTGTGTAGCTTTTAATTTGGTTAGGTTAATTATCTTTATTAAATCTGAAAGAATAACAACAAAGACACAACGTATTTTGTATCTAAAAATCCATTAAAAATGCCTAAAACACATTTAAACCAGTGCAACGTCGACGTTTGCATTTCATTCAAGAAGTTGTTCATTGATTTCCTGCAATTGAAAAGAGAAATGTATTGTCAATAGTCAACTGTCGGTTCCATTATCGTATATTATACATACAGGCACATTTAAAATGTGAGTTTCCATAGAAACATGCTTACTTATTACTTATTAATAAGCCCATTACATCACTTGAGCATAAAATCGACAAAGACTGAACAATTTATGTAAGCTATATGGGATACACAACGTTATGATAGACATAGTTGCAATGTAAAGAGATAGAGTAAATTCATAACAAGATGTTACGTACATTCATAGCAATACTCAAAGTGACATTGTAAGAAAAGAACCGTTTAATAACATTCTTTATTATTTACTTGCATTTCAAGTATAAGACTTTTGTTGAATACATCACTGTATGTAATTCATTGAACGACCACCCGAACGCATCGGAGCTCTTCACACATGGTGCCGACAAGTAAACACGTGTTGGGTGAGCACGATGAAAGAGAACCTGCTATTTGCATCATAAACAAAGGCATTACGCGGTTAAATGAGTATTACTCAAAGCATTGTACACATTTGCGTAGATTTAACTCTTCTTTTCCAATCGTTTCTAACCTTCTGTACGAGATAAAAATTGGGATAATTAATGCAAGCATTTTCGTTAAATTGATTACACTGTACATGAGGCGTTTGATGTTAGGTGCAGTGTTGCATTTATCCCAAAATCATGATCAATTATAATTAAAGCTCTGCACGGAACAGATGTTCTTGTTGAATATAATTATTCGGTCAAAAGTGTTTAAAAATATGCCGAGCGTTAAATATAACTTTGTTTCGATACTCTACGAACACAGTTTCAGTGTTCAAAGAGTTGATGAAAATAATTATCGTTATAAATCTAACTGAAGTACTAAACATGCGCCTTTAAATACAGAGACAAAATCATATAATCTTAATGTCGATTTGTTCGTTGCATTAAGAGCACCAAAACAAATATTGTTAAGTCAATGTGTTAAGTAATGAACCGATCAAAACAGAGCACGTGCGTTCTTTGTTTTAGGTCACTTCCATGTCCTTATGTTTCAGAAGGTCGTAAGGAAGATATTTAAATGTTGCATTAAAATAAATATCTATTGATACCTGGTACAAGGTATATTACCACATCCTTATCAATTCATACACGCACATATGCACTGCGTTCTAAAGGTCCATAATATAACTCATCTACCATGTTCCCAAGGCCCACGCCACGTTAAGCAATGCGCTTTCACTACATCCATTCGTTTATATAAACACCACTGGATGCCTACTTGTTTCAGTGGGCGTCTTTCAGAGCGTCCTGAGTAAGGGCAAAAAGGGCCCACTAAAAGAGCCATAAGTCGTCTATCAAATTATAAGTGAAAGAAAACAAGTCTCGCAAACCATACAGCAGTCATGTACTACCTTCCGCTTTCTCTATGGATAACGAAGTCCTCAAGTAATGTGTTTGGTATTCTTAGAATCATCCGTGTGTAGGTCATCCTGTTTGCTAATCATCAGCAAACCATTCAGCCACAACAGTCACATGCAGAAAACGGGTAACCTATTAACGTGACGCCCACTAAAAGCATCATCTACGATCACTTTTAACTAACCGGTAGAACACTGGAATCACACCTTTTTCATGACTTGTCTATGCATTGAACAATTCGAGGAAGCTATGTTGCGCATCACGTGTTATGATGATTTCTATACATGACTACTTGTAGAATAAAAGGGTGTTGTCTGAAGTTTATTGAAAAGTTTGGAGAACACATGCCAATCAGTATACGCATATTTATGATGAACCGTTCCATTTACATGTGTTTAATTTACGACAACTTCGATTTAATTGAATTTATTGGCATACGTGTTCATTTTTGTTAATGAATGGAAATGTTCCAGTATGCATGCGTCAATTTATTTATAGCTTTGTATCCATAGCATTAATCATATTGTTAACGTCGTTGGTATTTGTTCTATGATATTCCGGAAATACAGGTGTCGACAGATCTAAATTTAAAGTTAAGAAGAGTAAACATTTAGATTTGGAAAGGTAAAACAAGTTCAGAAATTCATTGAATCCGTGAAAGCCTGTTTTGAATAACGAGAACATAATTGCTATGCACTTGTTCACCGCTTTCATCTCGAAAATATCACGCAGTTACTTAAATTCTATAGAACTTCTATGATAAAAGATAAAACAAAATGCTTAAACGAACGTTGTGTCACCTTAACAAGTAAATATACAAAGAAATGAAACCACCCAAGATGTATTTGGTGTCTGACAATCCATGATGCACACGTACTACAGATGAATGTGGTGTCTGACAATCCATGATGCACTCGTGCTACAGATGTTTTTGGTGTCTGACAATCCATGATGCACTCGTGCGAGAGATACACACATAACTTAGGATTAACGATTTATCAATGATTTATATTTTACCACATGAACTGTCTGTTAAGATTACGCAAACGGTCTATTGTAAAATGTTATTTGAAAATGCGTTCATAGATTAACTGCTCAGTACTTGCATAACAATATACCTTAATTATAACAAATAAGCAGGTGCATACGAAAAGTTCAAGGTCATACAATTGTGAAAAAAACAACAACACAAAAACACACAGCAGCAACAATAGACCTGACATTCCTTCATAATTAATTTCTAAATTGCCACTTTGGAAAACACGAAACTGAGCGTTTTTACACTTACTTATATGCAATCATAACCGTTACGTGGTTTACGAGGTCAAATAAGTGTGGATATAATGATGGAAATTCCAACTAAACAATATTTGTAAAAGTTGTGTAAGTTCTAAACATACCATTAAACACTTGTCAATATACATTACGTTGTTTGCGTTTTCTTACTATGATGCTGTATGATGCTATGATGCTATGTTGTACATATGTTTGAATTTGACATCTGACTATACAGTCATTTTTTCCAAAGTATACTTTAATAAGTAAACTTTATTATTATTATTGGCAACTTACCAAGGTAAATCTTATAAGTAGGTATAGAAGTGTGTACAAGTTGCTCTTATTAATGCAACTCCTTATGGAACTATGTTCTTAGGTGCAGTTCATGCAATGTCTAGTTTTTTTAGTCAAGTACCTATGATCAATCAGGCCCTGTTTATGCTAAGTTGACTATAACCTTCTGCATACATTATTTCATAAATAAAATGGAATAAAAGAACGCGTAAATTTTTATTCAATTAGCTAAGCCTTCGGGAAGTATTTGTGAATGTTCTGTTATTACTGGAACTATGTATGTTAACAAAAATGCTATTGCATTCGAGCAAGCAATGTTTGTCATGTACTAAACTTACTGTGTAGTGAAAACAGAAATTATAGCAAACATAAATTGTTGTTTCTTGCTACACTTTTTTGCATACATTTATTAAAAAGTTTCAATGGCTAAACTCCAATTCTCATTCAGTATTATTTTAATTACCGTTAATGTACAGATGTGTTCTTTAAAACCTTAAAATTGGTTTGAAACGCCAATGCTTGCGAATTAACTGTTTTAAGGCGGTACTCCAGTTCTGTTTATGTTTGTTCGTTTGCTTTGTACGTGTGTATCTTGCCAAGTGCATTTCTTGTGTGTCTCTCTGTTTGGCAATTAGTTCCTTGTGAAAATGCGTATTTCTTTAAAGAATATTTATATGTGAACCTTTTGTTACTTTGAAGTTTATCTTTTAAAATAAGTTAAACACACTATGTGAGTATCCATTAAATTGACAAAATTGTAAACAATATTGAAATACTGCTTTAGACCATTTTGTCGCAACTCAGATTTCAAAATGTCTACATGATCTTAATGAAGGTGGAAATTGTGTGCATGATACTTGATTAATGGTGTGTTTTATATTTGGAAAACCGAGATATTTGCTTCTATGCGTTTTGTTTATGAGTTTTCTTGAAGAAATATATATATATTTTAATTTGGATCTTTCGGATCGTAACAATACGTATACAAATGCGCCATGATAGGAAAAATGTCAATATTCGATACCATGTTTTTGTTTACACGGGCGCTAAAATATCACTATGTACTATGAATCCATCCAGACATAAATTGTTTTTAAATACCTTGCGCTAAGTGTTGCTTAATAACTGGCGAAGGAATTATGTACATATTTGTGTAGACATTTTCTTCATCAATTATGCTCTGGACCGTGAAAATTACAGTTGGCAAACAGTATTGTTTTTATTATGTATATTTTTCTATTCGTAGGATAGTATAACAAAACAACAACAACAAAGAAACAACATGTTTGTCCTTACTGTACACATGATTAAAAGAATGTGTGTACAATAAGACGATTGCAGAATGATCTATATTAAAAGAAGCGATGTAGTTGAACAAAAGTATCACATTACACATAACAAAAGTTTGCTCTTCAATAAAAATTACCAAACATTATAGAACATTTTTTGTCATGATTTCATCATGGTTAGATGGCACGACCTTCACCGTTTGTAGCGTACGGGACATTGTATTGAACCGAATTCGGGAATGGATGAAATTTCAATCGACATTTATCTTATATTACAGGTTCTCATGAAATGAATATGTCAATCTGTCATTAGAGTAAAACTTTGACATAAATGATACTGAAAACCAAGAATGGATACTTATTAGTGCATGTTCGATGCAGACTGATTGTTAAATAATCTTCACTGAAAGTGAATATATTTAGATAGTGTCATTTTGTGAATGTTTATTTTTGAGTGATATTGTATGTTTAATGAAATTCCCATCGAATGAGAATCAATAAATGAAATTCTTATGAAATGAAAATGAAATTTTGAATGGAATTCCGTACCAATTATACCAATAAGTCCTTTTATCAATATTCTATGCTGAACCATTATTTAGACGTAATTGTTGTCATTTCGTAAAACGCAATACGGTTTTGTCAATTTTACGGTAACAATTCATGCAGTTTCTTAATATTTTCTAGAATGAAATTAGTTTCAATCAAATATATTTTTTCACAAGGAAGGGGAAATTAAGTCTTACCACACCTTAGGGCAAATCATATTTCAACATGTGAACACTTATTCCGCTTAGGAAGTGTGTATTTCACCTTCTTGCTTCACATTCTTTGCTTTTTAGAAACCCAGCTGAAAATTCAAGGGAGAATACCAGGGTGGTATTGGATATTGTTTTTCCCGGTCCCGGTTTTAAAATAAGCTTGTGATCAATCAAATAAAATCAAACATATCGACATTTATCCATGTTTGAAATCAACATGAAATATGTATGGATACAGACCTAGGTCTTAACAAACACTGTTTGTAATTGATGCTGTATAACAGGTTAAGGCGTTTACCATCATATATATGAAGTAGGAGCAATAACGCAAATGTTTTTCAACACGTATTTACAGTCATGTTTCAACACTTATAATTGACAACAGTTATAACGTATGTTTGTCGGTTCTTTTGGGTAATAAGTACATAGACGATCACACCAGCTGCAACGTAACCTTAGGTAAATTAAGGCCATGTGTGTTTACATAAGGCTTGTCTTTTAAAAAGATGTAGTACCGTAGAGATTTTTTTTAAGGAGAATAGTGGAATTTAATGGCATTATTCAATTCACGGCATCGTTAGACAAACTCGCAATATTGATTGAGAAAGGAGTCTGGAGGCCAGGATAAAAATGTTGGTCTTTCATAAACCATATGGCCGTTCAGCTCACATAAAGACTCTTAGATTCAGTCTATACATTTTCCATCAGTGGTTGGATGTTCCTGCATTTTTCAAGGATGTATTTAGTCCTTTGTTTGGGATTCTCCAAAGAGACACATTGAACATGGTTAAAGGTGGAATACCATGCGCATGTGTGTGTGTGGGGGGGGGGTTAAGTCTATTGTGCCCTGTTTAAAGTCGGAAGATGATCATCTGTTCTAGTCTTGACATGTTATGGAAGATGCCTTTTGGTTGTATCGTTCTGAAAAGGCACTTTACAATGGTGTTTATTTCGTATAGACTGGATCTTGGATTCTTTCGCTTTAAGATCTGCCATTATGTCTGCTTCTTTTCCTCTTTTGCGTTTTCCGCAATGAAAGAGGATCCATTGGAGAAAAAATTATGAAGCCCCTTATGTTATGTAATGCTGCTGGCAGGCAAGTCTGTTTGATGGCTGCTCTGCTCCCATGACTGAGTGTTGGTCGACATTGCTGCTGGTGGTGTTTGCAGTATGTATCAATGCTATCCATCTCTACACTGCCATTTTGGTATTGCCTTTGCCTACCAATGCTTATGTATGTACTGCACGTACGCTCCAGCCCCTTCTCTCATGCCTGTTGCGAAGGCCATTATCCATTCTTCCTGGGGTACAACGGAATACCACCGCAGAGAAGCTGCTCAGGGAGCCCGTCTTTCCACACCTTGTCAGTGACCGTATATATATCTATAAAGAGCACAAGAGTCACCTTCTGGGCCTGAAATGCGTCCTATATAACACGAGCAATGCGTGTTGTTTGGTCTTCAGTACTCTAACATAATTTGAAACTGGCTTGCTCTGTTGCTATGTTACTCTCTGTCTCCACCTACCATGCTCCGTTTGACAAAGCACTCCATGGTCTTACAGACGCAGCTTACTAGGCTGATAGATGTGTAGCTCTGGATTTTCGACTTGTTCTTCTCTTTCTTCAGGACATGAATCACCATGAATTCCTTCCAGCACCCGATTACCTTGTCATGCGACCAGATGACGTTGAAGATATTCAATAGCTTCATGAGGGCTGTATTGTCGAGGTATTGGATCATTTCGTTGGTGATATTTTCAGGAACTTCAGATTGCGTTTTTCTGAGTTGTTTGATAGCCTTCGTCATTTTTTCAAATGTGATCGATTTCGCCTTGGCTTCATGCGCGTTGTTATCGTTACAGATTCTTTCTCCTCCTTTATGTCGGACTTCTTTCTCTACTCCCCTCGGTGTCCTGTGGTGTTGGTCTCCTTTGCTTATGCTCGATACAGCATATGCCGCCACCCTTGTTATCAGGTAATTTACTTCTTTCTTTAAGGTGATCTGATTATTGGCTTCTCTCGTCATTTAAAGCTCTGGTCAGTGTCCACAACTGATTGGTGTCTATCGCTTTGTTCAGTTTTTATGTATGTTTTCCAGCCCTTTGTTGTTCTTTCAAGCTGTTTTTTTTTAACAATATTTAAAAATAGGAAAACGCATTAAACAATAAACATGTTTTAACAGTGAATAGCATGCTTGTAGTTTACGTTGTAATGCAATTGTGCGCATAAGCATGTATTTGAAGTGTAGTAAAAGAATTAACTCGTATATTGCTGAATTACTAAATAACATAAAACAGAAGCGCATCCATCTTAATTATAAGTATTTATTTTAAAATCATACAAGGACAGAGTTTGTGCGAAATGACGATTGAGAACATGTCAGCGTTTCTTTATATAATATTATATTATTGAGCTACACTATTTAAACACCTTTAATGCATGAAAAGATGAATTATAATCCAAGCCTTCACATACTGTATTATTGTTCTTTATCTGAAAAAGCATGCACACATCAACAAAAGCGGACAGAGGAAATCAGATACAAGATTTGGTTGCAAACGAAAATGAGATAATATACATCAATTATATTGATATAAAATCAAGTCTGTGTTTCATCATTGATGTCTGGAGATGTACGATTACAGGCATATCAACACAAATTAATGGTTCAGTAAATTGTGATAATTGTGAAGAATATACATAGAACATATTTAAATATATTCATCGGTTCGCTTTAACAACCTGTCGAACATACGAATGTTTTGCAAAACGTGTGTGATTATTTGTAGATTATACCAGTGACTTCTTTTGTTTGATTTGGCAATACACTAAGTCATATTGCGTATAAGTATTTAGTACCATGATATTCATGAATTTAAATAACTATTATATTGAGCTTTGATATAACCAATATCTCCCAAAATTTGGAACTGCGGATATTATTTTACAGATCAATGTATATTTATCCCAATTACAACGAGATGAATTATTCTATCAAAACACTTACATATATTGAAACAAAATACAAACTGTATTATATTTACAATAATATTTGCTTGCCAAGTACGCTTTGCTTATTATACATATAATCTGAAACATGTCACTGACGTCTGTGCTATGGTGCATGATTTGCCTTCATGTCAAACATTCAGACACGCGTACTCAAAGTTAACTTTGCGTCTGTATTTTCAATTATCATCTTCAATTGTTGTACACATGCACTGGGGCGTAACATGTTTGCAACTCGGTCGACGATCTGTTTTGTGTAGCGTAATTACAAAACAATATGACCACACTAAGCGCACTGTACTCATGTCTTTTGGAAATGAGTAAATGTAGTTTTAGTAGTTATGTTCTAAAATACGTACATTAAACGAGTCTCACCCGATGTTAAACATGTTACGCCCGATCTTGTCGATATGTTATATACATCTTATCACAATAAACTGAACCCGAGTTGACAACCAAACTGTGTTTTATATTGGCGTTTCGTTCAACTGATTGACAGGTATAATACAATTATACGCAATAAAATTACACTTTGTTCACTCCGTTGATATCTTGAAATGCCTCTGAATATGTATGGTTGTAGCAAACACGGATATGTGTGCACCAGTTGAACGTATGGATGACAGTAAGACATCATGTTGGTCTGATGATCTAATACTGGGGCTATGAACAGCAATACGGTTTGCCAAGTCGAAATCTTTTATCAAGTCCTTAAAGGGAGAACTTCCGGAATCTACTGTGGCGTGATACTCGTCCGTCAAGTGAATCAATGGGAAGACCACGACAGTTTGTGTATATGTTACCATACATATACCCGATTTTATGATATTTTTCGTTTAAGGAAAGTATCCTCTAAGCAAAAATCTTGATAAGGCGGAAAGTGTCGTCCCTGAGTAATATGGGCTTAACGCACATGCATTAAACCCTCTTTTCACAAAGCGGGACTATATATATATATATGTGCGTTAAGCCCATATTACTCAGGGACGACACTTTCCGCCTTATCAAAATTTTTGCTTAGAGGATACTTTCCTTAAACGAAAAAAATCATAAAATCGGGTATATGTATGGTAACAATATATATATATATATTGCGCTACAGCATGTTACATTGTCAGAAAAATAATAATTTGCTTTTGGGTTAGGCGGAACATAAATATGTATGTCCATTTTAATTATATCAAAATATATGATATGTTATTATATCGACTGATGATTTTTAGCACATGCGGTTGGTAGTGTAATGAAAGTCAGACCTATGATAACGTTTGCAGATGCTTACATATAATAACCATAATTAAGTTATATATTCCGTGTGCTAGTATTATCAAACAAACGCATAATTAATCAGTATGCGTATCTTGAGCCACATCTGCTATCGGCACACTCGATTTATTGTCCATTATTTTACTCCGGGGGTCCGTCAGTGTTCTGTTACAAGAAGCGTCTCGGATGCGCGGCTTTAAAAACCGACATTATCAACAAAACACACCTCCTTAAGAGAAGAGCGACAGGGCGCGACCACGTGCTGAAAACACGCGCTCACGGACGCGGTCATACGACAGGGCGAGACTGCGGAAACATTATTGATAAGCACAATAGAAATACCATGCTCGTTTGTAAATCAATTAGCACAAGGACTGGTTTGGAAATTATCCTGGCGGAAGTTTATTGGAAACATGAAAATGGGCTGTTTTATGTGATTGTTCCAAGCGTCGGTATTGCGCTAGTAGACTCAACGTCAAAAACATTGGGTCGCACTATGAGAAAAGGGGGTTTAATGCATGTGCGTAAAGTGTCGTTTCGGATGATTAGCCTGTAAAGTCCGCACAGGCAAATCAGAAACGACACTAACCACCACTAAAAACTGGATTTTTGCTAAAAAGAGACTTCCTTTGAACGAAAATACAATAAAAGCGGAAAGATACTTTATGCACATGCACTTAACCTCCTTTTCACAGAGCGCGGATAAAACATTGTATACTTTTATGATAGTATACTTAAACGAAGAAAATGTTTATTTGCAAGATACTTGTGTAGGTGTATGAGGTTAATTACCTTTTTTTTTTAAATCTGAAAGAATTACAACAGCGACACAAAGTTTATTTGACAATGTAACGAAAAAACCATCAGATCTGCCTAAACACATTTAAACCTGTACAGCATCGACGTTTGCATTTAATTCAAGAAGTTGTTCATTGATTTCTTGCAATACAAACGAGAAATGTATTGAAAATAGTCAACTGTCGGCTGCATTGTTGTATATTATACATATCGGCGCATTTAAAAAGTGAGTTTTCATAGATACATGCTTACGTATAATATACATATATTCTATAAACTGGAAACAGCTGACTTCTATGCAAATAAACATGAACAAGTAAATATTTCTGTACAAGGTTTGGTAGAGCTTTACACAAATTTCAATTTCTATTTGTTTGTTCAGTTCGTTAATAGGTGATTTCCGTTCTGGCTCTTTCACATAATGTACTCAATGAAAGGGACGCAACTGGAGCGAGAAAAATGGCACCTTGCAACCGAAACGAAACGGATTTCAAGCTATAGCGGAAATAACATAATTTAATGCGGCACGTTGAACATAACAAGATAACCTAACACATTGCGATTACAGAATACACTTGTAAACTTCAAGAAAAGATAATTTATCAGGCGAAGGATGGGCTACACACGGCTGCTTTTGAAATAGCATTTAATTTGATTTTAAAGAAAAACTGGGTGAGTTATATATCCGTTTGCAATTATTTACGCCGGGTCATTCAGTCCTACATGTAATGCTTGTTTTATCGTATTAACACGTCTATAACTAAGTTATATGAGTGCAATGATGTATTCGTATTATTCATTTCGTGGAACTTTTTTTTAAGTATTGTTTCTTCATTATAATGTAAAAGAAATGTGTAAATAAACATTTGAAAATCATTTCGAATATTAAAGAAGGTCAAGTTTAATTCGTAGTACCATCGTAATACTCAGCAGGAACAATGAGTGATTCTAGTAGTGGGAAGGTTATAGTATAAGTAGTGTGGAGTTTGTATAATGGTATGTATACCTAAGTAGTAGAGTGGATTTTTTATAATGGTATGTATACCTTAGTAGTAGAGTGGATATTGATAAAGGTATGTATACCTTAGTAATAGTGTGGAGTTTGTTTAATGGTATGTATACCTTAGTAGTAGTTTGGAGTTTGCATAATGGTATGTATACCGTAGTAGTGGTAAGGAGTTTGTATAATGGTATTTACACCTTAGTATTAGTGTGGAGTTTGTATAATGGTATGTAAATCTTAGTAGTAGTGTGGAGTTTGTATAATGGTATGTATACCTTAGTAGTAGTGTGGAGTTTGTATAATGGTATGTATACCTTAGTAGTAATGTGGAGTTTGTATAATGGTATGTATACCTTAGTAGTAGTAAGGATTTTGTATAATGCTTTGTATACCTTAGTAGTAGTGTAGAGTTTGTATAATGGTATGTATACCTTAGTAGTAATAAGGAGTTTGTATAATGGTATGTATACGTTAGTAGTAGTGTTGAGTTGGTATAATGGTATGTATACCTTAGTAGCAGTGGGAAGTTTGCATAACGGTATGTGTACCTTAGTTGTAGTGTGGAGTTTGTATAATGGTATGTATACCTAAGAAGTAGTGTGGAGTTTGTATAATGGTATGTATACCTTAGTAGTAGTGTGGAGTTTGTATAATGCTATGTATACCTTAGTAGTAGTGTGGAGTTGGTAAAATGCTATGTATACCTTAGTAGAAGTGTGGAGTTTGTATAATGCTATGAAAACCTTATTAGTGGTGTGGAGTTTGTATAATGCTATGAAAGCCTTATAAGTAGTGTGGAGTTTGTATAATGCTATGTATACCTTAGTAGTAGTGTGGAGTTGGTATAACGGTATGTATACCTTAGTAGTATTGTGGAGTTTGTATAATGGTATGTATACCTTAGTAGCAGTGGGGAGTTTGTATAATGCTATGTATACCTTAGTAGTAGTGTGGAGTTGGTATAATGGTATGTTTACCTTAGTAGTAGTGTGGAGTTTGTATAATGGTATGTATACCTTAGTAGTAGTGTGGAGTTTGTATAATGCTATGTATACCTTAGTAGTAGTGTGGAGTTGGTATAACGGTATGTACATGTATACCATAGTAGTAGTGTGGAGTTTGTATAATGGTATGTATACCTTAGTAGTAGTGTAGAATTTGTATAATGGTATGTATACCTTAGTAGTAGTGTGGAGTTTGTATAATGTTATGCATACCTTAGATGTAGTGTGGAGTTGGAATAACGGTATGTATACCATAGTAGTAGTGAGGAGTTTGCATAATGGTATGTATACCTTAGTAGAAGTGTGGAGTTTGTATAATGGTATGTATACCTTAGTAGTAGTGTGAATTTTTATAATGGTATTTATACCTTAATAGTAATAAGGAGTTTGTATAATGGTATGTATACATACGTTGTAGTGTGGAGTTTTGTAAAAAGGTATGTATACTATAGTAGAAGTGTTGGGTTTGTATAATGGTATGTACATCTTAGTAGAGGTATGGATTTTGTATAATGGTATGTATACCTTAGTAATAGTGTGGAGTTTGCATAATGGTATGCATACCTTAGTAGAGGTGTGGGGTTTGTTGAATGGTATATATACCTTAGTAGTAGCACGGAGTTTGTATAATGGTATCTATATCTTAGTAGTAGTATGGATTTTGTATAATGGTATGTATAGCTTAGTAGTAGTGTTGAGTTTGTATAATGGTATGTGTACCTTATTAGTAGTGTGGAGTGTGTATAAAAGTATGTATACCTTAGTAGTAGTGTGGAGTTTGTATAATGGTATGTATACCTTAGTAGTAGTGTGGAGTTTGTATAAAGGTATGCATACCTTAGTAGTAGAACTGAGTTTGTATAACGGTATGTATACCTTAGTAGTAGTGTGGAGTTTGTATAATGGTATGTATACCTTAGAAGTAGAACGGAGTTTGTATAATGGTATGTATACCTTAGTAGTAGTGTGGAGTTTGTATAATGGTATGTATACTTTAGTAGTAGAACGAAGTTTGTATAACGGTATGTATACCTTAGTAGTAGAGTGGAGTTGGTATAACGGTATGTATACCTTAGTAGTAGTGTGGAGTTTGTATAATGGTATGTATATCTTAGTAGTAGTGTGGAGTTTGTATAATGTATGTATACCTTAGTAGTAGTGTGGAGTTTGTATAATATTATGTATACCTTAGTAGTAGTGTGGTGTTTGTATAATGTATGTATACCTTAGTAGTAGTGTGGAATTTGTATAATGGTATGTAAACCTTAGTAGTAGTGGGGAGTTTGTATAATGGTATGTATACCTTAGTAGTAGTGTGTAGTTTGTATAATGGTATGTATACCTTAGTAGTAGTTTGGAGTTTGTATAATGGTAAGTATACCTTAGTAGTGGTAAGGAGTTTGTATAATGGTATGTACACCTTAGTATTAGTGTGGAGTTTGTATAATGGTATGTATACCTTAGTAGTAATGTGGAGTTTGTATAATGGTATGTATACCTTAGTAGTAGTGTGGAGTTTGTATAATGGTATGTATACCTTAGTAGTAGTTAGGAGTTTGTATAACGGTATGTATACCTTAGAAGTAGTGTGGAGTTTGTATAATGGTATGTATACCTTAGTAGTTGTAAGGATTTTGTATAATGCTATGTATACCTTAGTAGTAGAACGAAGTTTTTATAATGGTATGCATACCTTAGTAGTAGAACGGAGTCTGTATAATGGTATGTATACCTTAGTGGTAGAACGGAGTTTGTATAACGGTATGCATACCTTAGTAGTAGAACGGAGTCTGTATAATGGTATGTATACCTTAGTAGAAGAACGGAGTTTGTATAACGGTATGTATACCTTAGTAGTAGAACGGAGTTTGTATAATGGTATGTATACCTTAGTAGTAGAAAGGAGTCTGTATAATGGTATGTATACCTTAGTAGTACACAACTTATTTGCTTTGCTACGTTAACTTTATAATCTTTGTGATATCAAATAACCCACATAAACAGAACGTGGCTCTGTGTTAAATTCCAAACAACATTCTTGGAGTCATAAAATGGATGCAAGACAAAGTGGTGGCACATATAAATGTCGAGCATAATTTCATAATCTCAAACCGCCAAGGGAGTTGAAATTGTATTTCAAGCTTACTAATTCCATACAGAACCGGTCCCCCAGTAAGATGCAAATGCTTTTAAGATACTGTAAGACTGGGAACGAGAGAACGAGAAAATATAATAAATATACGACTATTATAAATCCACCTACATCACCACCACCTATTTCAAGCTTACTAATTCCATACAGAACCGGTCCCCCAGTAAGAAGCAAATGCTTTTAAGATACTGTAAGACTGGGAACGAGAGAACGAGAGAATATAATAAATATACGACTATTATAAATCCACCTACATCACCACCACCACTAATTCCACTACCACAGCAACGGTGAAAAAAAAACCAACAACATCAAAATTAATGCAGAAAAACTCTGCAACTAATGCAACAATCACAAGAACAACAAAATCAACAGTATAAACAACAACAACAAAGACACGAACACGCGGATTGCGATCTTAACAGCCTCTTCAATAGCAACCACCAACCCCACTCCCTTCAGAGCGCGCTGATCGCAATCTACGCAGAGAATGCACGAGACTCGAGCCGTAACCACGGGCGCATCCCTGCGCATGCGTAATCGAGTTTGGCAGGCACTCGATTATTCTACAGCTCCGATAGATAATATGTACGTTTCAAATTTCAACGAGTGGTGCTCGATTTGTGGGGATACTTACATCGCGATTCCGTGCGTACCTCTATATCAATACATACTGGATTAGCACCAAGACGTTGCATTGAAAACCGCCGCGGTTTATTATACTTCTGGATATTAGTTTATATATTATTTGTGCTCATCGGCGAATGTACGTCTTGTGGATAGTGGAATTTTCAGAACACGTTCTTGGAAATTGTTTTATGGAAGTGTCGAACGATTGATAAAACACGACAAGGTTTATTAGTGCGGGTTGGAGCCCTTTGTGATTCTTAGAGTACATTTTATATGTGTTTAGAATATCTATTTGGCGTATGTTACAAGATGACTAGTAAATGGTTTGTTGCAAAATATGTATTATATAATTATATAGTATTTATTACATTACCATTCATTTCAATGACACGCAAATGAAGCAACATTTACTCAAAGCACACGTTGTTCCCTCGACATTTTATTCGTCGAATATAATACTCGACATTTGCACCAGCTTGGGAGTGTAAACTATTTATGTTTGATGACCAGTTACAATTTTAGACACTAATTTTATCAAGGCAGAAATAAATGTCATCACCACAAATTTAATTTAAAGCTAAGCTAGAGAATATTATCAGATGTATCAAAATGATTGCCAACTTTATATATTTTTTTATTTCATTAAGCAAAAATAATATAATAAAAACTCAACATGGAATACCGCAAAAAAGTTCGCTCGGCATACGGCCAGATTTGTGGAAAAAAAACAACATTTTATTCGCCAAATTCAACGCCATAAAATATATAGGAGGGGCTATTTTAAAAAAACACTCCCACGGAGCTACTTTCTTTATTTGAAATATTATGAAATTGAGGTAATAATGGTTAAGTAAACTGACCGCTTAAATGAGGTAGAAACCCTATAAAAGCCGAGTTTTGTTTGTTTGTTTGGGTCTTTCATAGTCCATTCAGTGTGAACATTTCGAAAGTTGGATATCGTGTCATCCCGGTTAGTGTTTTAATTTACACAAACAGTTGTCTTTGTTAATTCTATCCAATATTTGTGTCGTGTTCTGAGAAAACTGGGCAAAATGCATGTGCGTAAATTGTCATCCCAGAGTAGCCTGTGCAGTCCGCACAGGCTAATCAGGGACGACAATTTCCGCTTTTAATTTTTCGTTAAAAGGATGTCTCTTCTTAGCGAAAATCCAGTTTAGGCGGAAAGTGTCGTCCCTGATTAGCCTTAGAGGACTGCACAGGCTAATTTGGGATGACACTTTACGCACAAGCATTTTGCCCAGTTTTCTCAGAACACGCAACATATTTGATTATGTATTATATTAGTTCATTGGAAGCGTAAAGCTCTTCTTTCTGCCAATATAATACATAGCTTTAAAAGAGCAGAATAACAACAACCACGGGTACTGTATATAAAAAATATGTATGTGCCGATGTTATTTAGTTTTTATTTAATATATAATTAAAGATATTAAAACGCGGTTGGCTACTTTAAGGTCCTTTGGAATAAACAATACTTAAGAGTTTAATAAGTTTTTTTTTTAAATTGGAAACGTGATGTTCAAAATTTGAATGACACATACCAGTTTATTATAAATTTTCGTGACAAACATACGCCGTAGAAAATTCCCACAAAATGCACATCTTTTCGCGTGTGATTTAAAGCAACAGTTTTGTGTGTTTGCTAACTTTCATTTACCGACGCGCTACTCCTAAACGGAGCTGTGATTAAGTTTATCATTGTTTTAATTGCGTATTGTGTTGCGGATTCACATGGGAAAGGAGGGCGAAATACTGCTAAACGGCAAAAATGAAAATATCAACTTGTGCTACCCGCACACATCTTGCAAATGAAACAAACAACTATCTTTGATATCAGTTTCGTCTAATGACAATTGATTCGTGAAACACGTGTTTAAAATGATTATTGGATCACTCTATATCTTTTACTAGTCGATACATTCACAAACACAATACATCCTTGCATAGTTAAATATAATTAATTAATACTCACATTTCGTTTCTTTATTGAGTGTATTTGAAACTAGAAAAAAGAAATTGGTCTGACAAACTTTAAGAAAAACAAAACACAATAAACATGATTTGGAAAGTAAAAGATATATGTTGATTTAGTGTGGACTTTTAATATACTGATGCAAGTCTTTAGCATATCTTACGGTTACAAAATTTGCGTTGACGATAGGAAACATATCTGCTGTTTTATAAGTAATTAAATTACCAGTTGTTATATAGTTATTGAACCGCATATGTTACTGTTTTGGATTGTTTTGTAACAACTAAAATACAACTGTAAACTGGACTTAAATGTTAAACCGTGAGCACAATGTTTCGGTCATAGGACCTCAAACTTTAAAGTGTATTATATATGTCGATTGGATCTTTGCAATGAATAATGTGAGTTGTGTTGTCTTTTACTTGTTTACGTACCTCTTCAACTTTAACACACATAAGATTTGTTCCGGAAATAAGAGCCAACATAGTTGTTTTTTACCCAATTAGTGAAAAGTTTTTGTTTTGTTATTTTGTCGTTTTTATTTAAGAGTTGTTTTTAAACTTAGTGTTTTCCCTATTAAAACCGTAATTTTAATGGAAGTGCTTATAAATAACATAGTAGCATACTTATGTTATGTCAATTTAATGTTTGACATTTATGGAAAAAAATCATAGAATGAAATAATCGCTAAAATGAATATTTTTGTAATTACATTAAAAACATTAATATCATAACTGCATGTGTTATCACTTTGTTCGCTAGACTTCCTCCGTACAAATTACGCAATTTGAAGTACATAATAATCATCGGTCTATGAGCGCGCCTCAAATAATGGTGCAACCCATCATGTAATGAACGCTGCAAATTCCAGGTATGAAAACAGAAATGTTCTATTATATTTTGTTAACAATGTTGCGAGAGGGGGACTGAGAGAGCTCATTTATTTTCTAGCATTACTCAGAGAGATGTAAGGTGCTCCTTCACATAGAAAACACGTGCTACTATTTTACGCGTCATTGAAAACCGGCGTTCTTTATTTATCCATATTTCTTTCCAAGGCGCGCAGCTAACAGATTGATTTAACAGGCGTATCATGAAGGATGTGTGATGTTTCTATAGCTATTCTCGGTTTTCTACTTTAGTGTTTCGTTTTTCTGTTGTCAATTTTGGAAGATTTGACAAGTGATTTATAACATTTTTTTTGTTTCAATTGTACTCTTTTACAACTAATCAAGACGATTTGAAATCGCGCTGTTATTGTAGTTGAAGTTATAAATATGAAATGTTAAGCATATCTCAGTTGTAAAACTTTTATAATTTGTTAACAACCTTTCCGTGTTTGTTTTGTTTTGTTTTTTTATTTGGTAAATCAACTTTTTCTAAAACCGTCTCTAAAATTAAACACATGTATGTTAATATACAAGAGACGCATCATATTAAAATGATATTACATTAAATGATCGTTTCTATGTTGAGTTATCTTTGATATGCAAAGGTGTAAAAATATAATGCTTTCTTCACCCAATTCTGACTGCACTTTATGCGCATGTCTATAATATTAAAACACACCATTAAATGCTCATTATATAAGATAATATGCTTCCCCATAAATCAGGTTTCTTCGCAGATTCTGGTTTCTGTTAGAAATCGGATTATTTCAAACGATGAAAAGCGCGATGTGAACAGTTAAATATGAATTCTTAAGTTCAACAACATAATAAACACGTGCTTATAATTGGCAACATGGAGCAGCAATTTAAAATTGATTAAGATGTTTATACCTCTGCGAGTGATAAAAAGAAACTTTTCTAAAAAAAATCGTGTTCATCAGATTTTTTAAAATTATATGACCCACTTTAGTACGATATAATTCGATTGCAAATGCACAGAAATTAAAAAATACAAATTTAAGAGAAATAATCAAGTTTTATTGTTACAAATAGGCCGGTGAAGACATCAAACAATTGATAAATATTAAGAGATAAATTTATTGCGCAAAACATTGTGTTTTATTATTCAAAATTAATTTATATTTAGAACATGTAATAAACCACGGTAAAATGGGTTCTTTTATATCAGTACTTACTATTTGAATCGCAAATCAGAATACTAATCAGTTTTTAAGTCCTCGAATTAAGCACGTATATCGAGAGCAAAACTTATACTTGGAGGAAAATGTTATAAGAAGAGCATAATCATTTACGTTCTTTAATCATACAGATTTCTGTGTTATCAATAATAATAATGTATTTTGAGGATAGACACTTAGCATTTATACTTTTACAACCGCAACACAGCATCTGCAATGCTGCGTCTCATTGCGCAAAACAATGTTTGGAGAATTTTGGGTTGAATCCGTTCGCAAACCTTTGCGCGATGAATTATCTCAAATATTGATGTTTTGACAGCTTCAATTAACATATTTATATTTTTGGTCAAATTGTTTGCTCGTTGTTTTCTTTCTAAAAAATACATATATGTCCTCGTATTTACGAAAACAAAACACGATTAGTATTCGCACACCTTGTGCAATGATATGCTACTAAACAAGTTGTATCGCAACCGTATACACAAACGCGCTGTGTTTGGCTGCCAGGTTTCAAGATAAGTAACCAGTCATTCGTGCAATGTTCGATTAGTTCTGGTAACTGGGAAACATTTCATGTTCCGAGCCAGAACCATTGACTTCCCATTGCCCATGACGCTTAATTCAGGTTTAAATTCACCTTGATTTTCAAAAGTACATTAGGCGTAAAATGTGGTGCCAGAAAAGTTCGGAGCCCGTAGGCCTGTTGTTTTGGATTATATACTTAAAGTTGGTCTCCTTATTATTTGCGTATTTATATGAATTACTCTATGCGTAGACCTTTGATTATTCTTCAGCGTGAAATAAATCAAAGTGATTTTAAATATTTTGAAGATAAATTAAACTGTTCTGGGAAGTGTTAATTTAGATGGATCGTTCCCCGAGGAGGGATACGCCATACTTAACTGAATAATAAAAGAAGTCAGCTGGGAACTTTGGATGGAAATGTGCCTTTTAATCAATAATCAGGGAAACTATATCCGCCGAGGCGATTCCCTATTCTCTGATTGTTAGGGACGACCATACCCGAACAGACTGCAAAATGAAAGCTTCGCCAAAAAGTGACACTTGTTTTAAACATACCCTTTATTAATCGATAGGCGATTTGATTAATTCAGACGGAACGTTATTAATCGGTGAATAATGGAAACAAATGTGAACGAATTGCGTTATATGGCGCACCGTGTTATTGGATTATCTGTGATATTAATGTTCGTCGTCGTCGGCGTGTCGGTCTCTGCCGACAACAACAAAGCCGGTGTACTTCCCATCGCAAGATGCCGCGCAAAATGCATTTCCGAGGTAAGTGTAAGCTTTAATGTTAAGGATATAAATTGCTATAGCTTGATTGCATTGATTAATACTGTGCATTGGTGGAGCTAGTAAATGCGTAGTTTATAAAGGGTAAATGCATGTGTGTACAATAGCACAACTCATCACTTCATTCTTTATGTATAGTGACTACAGGAGTAGTTTATCTTAAAATGTAATATTACAATGTTACACAAGTACTATTATAGATACTTAATACTCCAGTGTTACTTTGCTTTTCATTAAAAAATGGAATTCTGACGGACATATATATAAAAAACACATTTACCAGGAATCGTAAAAAAAAAGTTGCAACAAACTAAAAAGCGAACTTTTTTCTTTACGATAAACTAAAATCTTCGGGTTAATGTCTGTTGCATGTCAAACAGTTGCTTCGTATAATTTCAAAAGAGCCCCTCTGTTCTCGCTTAACAATTTGTGTTAAACAAGAAACGCAAAAAAAGCTGTAAAATGAATGTTTGCAGTTGTAAACTGTGCGCGAAATGTTTTTTGGTATTTTTACTGACAAGACCCAGTTACAAGAATATGGTGGTGAATGCATTAACACAGCAAAAACTATATGTGACACATGTGTTGGTAGTTGTTCACTTTCAAGTGGGACGATATAGCAAGAAACGATGAAGTTAATCCAATGATTTCCTTTAATATGAACACGTTCGACATATGATGTGTGTAATTTATTTTGCAGAATTGCTTAAGAAAGGTTAGTAAAACAACAACAACAATAATAATAATAAGTAGCTTTATAAAGCTACTTATTATTATTGTTGTTGTTGTATTTATAAAGCTACTTATTATTATTGTTGTTGTTGTATTAACCGTATCATGCAGGCAACATTTCAACTTGGAATATATCGGAATAGTTTTAAAAACGTTTAGTTAAAACACCAGGAATCTTTGCCAGAAATTGCACGCCAAACACTTGTTAAATATTATACATCATTGGCTGAGTAATTCATTTTTTGCATGCACGTCAATAATCAGATTTGCGAGCGTCCCAATGTCCGCTGTCGATTTTATAGACGTAAGCGATACAAGCTTGGAGATGCATTATGTATGACCCTGGAGTATTTACCGTTTGAAGTCAGTGGAATTTAGCCAATTTCAAATTAAGGGATACAACTGTTATAATGGATTTTCTGACCTACAAATACAAAAACTCGATTTAGAACATATAACTGAAATAGTAGAATATGTTTATTAATCTTTTGTGTTTGTTTTGTTCTCAATAATTAACTATACAATTATGTGTTGGCAATCACTGTTATTTGATATAATAAATTAATATGCGTTTTTAAGCTTGATACAAATTGAAACGGAACTTTCATCAACACGTTTCTAATCGTTGTCAATAACATATGAATATCATAGACAGTTGAGGGGTATAGTATATTTGAAGTCCGAGGTGGACATAACTCTTCGATCCGGGCAATATTTACTACGCTTCGAAAGATGCCTAGGACATTCATTTTTAATCACACCGAACAAACATGTTGTACTCTTTATAACAACCAAGTCGAACGTTCAGATTATATATGAAGATCAAGCGCTCATAAACATTGATTTGTTTTATAATTTAACCGTGGAAAGTCACGTGAAGTGTGACGTAACGTATTGTGTTCACGCATGCGCATACTATCATCGTGAAACGATTACACGATGTTTTAAACTAATACAAATTACCATTTGGCCTGAAACCAACAATAAGGTTTGCCTTGTGTCTCTTTCACCTCTCTCCCCACCTACTGTTAGTCGATTTCAAGCACCTGTTGCATTGGATTCCTCAGATGTTAGCAATGCTGTTTCGATATCTTTACAGACGAGGTATTCATGATTTCCTGCATTAATTGAAAACGTGGTAACAGACGAGTGACATACGTTGTTGGTTTTTTCCTTCTCAAAGATGATGAACATACTTTATCTTACAGAGATTTATGGCACGTTAAAAGGTTTTCTATATTTTAAACGAAAATTAGAATCCATTCCTTATTATAAAATTTATCATAAACAGATTATGTGTGTGCTTGTAGACCCAGTAAATGCCGATACGTGTTTAAATATGAATGGTCGTTCTTGTAAGAAATATGAATATGTATGCCGTTTCACAAACAACATTTTATTCACGACCACATAAAGGTGATTTATAGTTTAGAATTAATATCATATACAGTTTTCAAGAGTGTCAATAATGAGGCGACGTGGGATTGTCGGTACAATTGTAACATAATGACTTCTTCAACATTCATTTTCTACGTACGTCATTATCCATTGTGGAGTTTGTGATACAATTAAACATAACACCTGATTCTTGACTCATTTTAATACAAAACATATATCCCCAGTGACTTTTAGATTATTCATTGGTATTTAGATATGAAGAAATTTCACTTATAAAGATAGGATGACCTTCGAAAAAGCTTAAAGGTTTTCAGCATTGGTAAGGCTACTTAAATGTCAATATTTTAAAAGAAGATATAACATAACTTTAGCGCGTGCAAAGTACGATGGGGAGAATGCGAGAACGCGATAGTACGATGACGAAAATGCGACAGTGCCATGACGACAGTGCGACAATACGATGGCGACAGTGCGATAGTACGATGGCGACAATGCGACAATGCGATAGTGCGATAATACGATGACGAAAGTGCGACAATACGATGACTACAGTTCGACAATACGATGGCGACAGTGCGATAGTACGATGGCGATAATGCGAGAATGCGAGAACGCGATAGAACGATGGCGACAAAGCGACAATACGATGACGACAGTGCGACAATACGATGGCGACAATGCGATAGTACGACGGCGACAATTCGTACAATCGCGTTCTCGCATTCTCGCCATCGTACTATCGCATTGTCGCCATCGTATTGTCGCACTGTCGTCATCGTATTGTGCATTCTCGCCATCGCACTATCGCGTTCTCGCATTCTCGCCCTCTCGATTTAAATGTGTAACCACGATGGTGCTAACGGCATTCCGTACAAAACTGCGTCAAGTCGTTATGGTCTTCTCATGAGAAGCCGTGGTGTTCCATACGCTTTAAAGAATGTAATATTCCAAACAATTCATGTTTAGATGTGTTTCTATATGAGGTGGGATTAAAGACTCACGCCAAAATAAGTCTGTTCATGTTTAAAGGGGCTTGTTCACAGATTTCCGTATTTTTGAAAAATGCCATTTACTATGTTTACTTATAAATCTATACTGTTTTGAGAAGTCTTAACGTGTTACAATAGCAAGAAAAAAGTTGAATACAAACATTGCCTTACGCAGAATTCGAACACTTTGGAAGCAAAAGCTGACACGCTTCCATTGCTGCCTCTAAAGTTTGATGGCGCAGCATAAACGCTTTGTTAGTACTTAACGCATTTTCCAAATAGGAAAAACGTTACAAAAGCTTTATTTTTTCGACTGATCAGTATACATAAAGGAACTAATATTAAATACAGTTTCTATTTCAGTAGTGTTATTTTGCTTGTCTTAACATTATGTATACATTATCTTTTACACTCATTTTGAAAATCGTCATTTTATCGAACTAAGAACTGTTTCTGGGTTCACTATTTAAAAAATTCACACTCAAATGCACACGCCTTTACGATACTTTCCTGAAAATGAAGTACTCGCCAACACTTCGTGTTTTACCTAAAAACTAATATACACAAAAACAGTTTTGAAATTTAGTTGTTTGTTAATACATATGCACCCGAGTTAAAAACTTGTCCTCAAATTATCAAATTGAAAAAGAACATATAAACGGGTAAATATGTATTATATATATAACTATATATATAGTCCACACCGGCTAATCAGGGACGACACTTTCAGCCTAGACTGGTTTTTTGCTAAGAAGAGACCTTCTTTAAACGAAAAATATCATTACAGCGGAAAGGCTAATCTGGGACGACACTTTACACGCATACATTAAACCCCCTTTTCATAGAAAGAGGCTTATATATGTATACAGGAACAAACGTGTACTAATACAGATTTAGGTTTTGCTAACAAACAAACAAACAAACAAACAATAACAACTAGGAATCTCGGTCAGAATAGTCATAATATGATATAATCTTGATAACATCTAATTATGATTAATGACCTCTAATTCATTATCCTCATGATGACAGCACTCGTGCCTGATTACCATTTATCTCGTTATCCCTTTGAGCGCTGGAACCAGATTTTGAAGGCCTTTGCAAACAGTTTGGATCCAGATGAGACGCCACAGGCGTGGCGTCTCATCAGGATCCAAACTGTTTGCTATTCTGATAGTAATCTTTGAAAAAAAAAGTGAAGAAAAAGGTGATATTAGAAATTCAGCAGACGACATTTTAGCAGACGACAAATTTCCCAGCATTCAAAGGGTTATACTGATGCGCTTGTATGATACATGTCTGTGTTATGCCAACGTTTCCATCATTACACAATCGTAAGCGTAATTCTTTACGGAAGACGTGGTAACATAGTAAGAATGGAAGAGATGGATCCACGTTTTGGCTCTAATAGTTGTATTTCCTTCTCAGCTATTGTTTCAGTATCGTTGTCCATTGATCGAAAAAAACAAACATTAATCCGAGCTCTTTTGAAAATGATAAATTCTAAAGCGACATTTTGATTTTTTGCTCTTTCTTCGCATATTTCCTATTGTCATGGTATTCTAAATCAGAAATTTTACCGAACTATTAAGGTTTATCAGACATTCCAAGTTGCCAACCATCAATATTGTTTATTTCCCCCAGTCTATACTGGGGGACATATTGTTTTTGCCCTGTTGGTTTGTTTGATGGTTTGTTGGTTTGTTTGCATTAACTTTAACATTGGCCATTACTTTTGCAATATTGAAGATAGCAACTTGATATTTGGCATGCATGTGTATCTCATAGAACTGCACATTTTGAGTGGTGAAAGGTCAAGGTCATCCTCCAAGGTAAAAAGTCAAATATATGCGTCAAAATCGCTCAAAAGTGGGCATAGTGTTTCACATACACATCACTTGTTAATTTTTTGTTATAATCATTTAATTACCAATTTCACTCTTATGAATATAAATATCGACATAACATGACTTATTTGGTTTGTGTTTTAAACATAAAGGACTTATATATTCATTCCTGATAGTCAATGAGGTGTAACAAGTGGAATACAGAAAATATAAACACACATCCATTGTTTTCTCCCCTCTTAAAAACAGAAAAATACCAATCTATAGTCATAAGTTATTCTTAAAATATGTTTTCTTAAAAAATAACGGCAGAATTAAAACAAAAACTATGAGCATAGACATGTTCTATGATGTATCACTGAGAGAAAAAAAATGAGTTTTACCTCTCACATTTCAAATTCAAGCTACTCTTGCTATGTTCCCAACAATTGCACAAATGAATAGTCCATAACCATGCTTCAGGTTAGGGTGTTGTATTAACTTATAAAACATATTGTATTCATATACAACGACCATAAACTGCTAACAAGTACAAACAACATGGATCACATCATTTGCAAAGGAAATAAATCGAGCCCGAAGTATACTTCATATTGCTTAGTTCATATTGCTTATATCAGCATGGGCATTTAGAATTACATAGTTTCCATGCATTGTTACAGTGACTTATAGAGGTAATATAACATATTTAGAAATCAAACGTCAATAACTATGGATTGTGAATTGTTTTGTTTCAATATCCATTCAGTCAAATACGCGAAATTCCACAGAGATGCAAATTCATCATTTCTTAGCGCTCTACTGAAAATAGGTACTTCACAAATTACGCAATACAACATGAGGAATTTCTATCACCATCGTCTATTCAAATCAGAAAACGCGCACTTTAACACAAGTGGCTACTGTCAAAATAAGAACGCGACTGTTTGATGGCTTTTGAAACTGGCAATTTGTTTGGATTGTAGTGATTCTGGAAAACACTTGTGTTTCTCCGGTGTTCATCAATTTGTTGTTTTGTACATTTAGACATAAATGTTTGTTTTAGACAGCAATGAAAACGGTGAAATTTTTGTCTGGAGAACGTCAATTAAGTCGTGTTTAAGCCATTCAAGTGTTTATTATTTAAACATTTGCGTTTAATGCACATTTTATCCGAACGATTTATATCCCTTCGAAGAAGTCAGATAAAATACCATGCTTGTGTAAAATAATATAAGCCTCGCTCTGTGAAAAGGAGGTTTAATGCATGTGCGTAAAGTGTCGTCGCAGATTAGCCTGTGCAGTCCGCACATGCTAATCAGGGACTACACTTTCCGCCTAAACTGGATTTTTTTTAAGAAGATACTTTATTTTTTACGAAAAAATATAAAAGCGAAAAGTGTCGTCCCTGCTAAGCCTGTTCGGACTGCAAAGGCCAATCTGGGACGACATTTTAACGCACATGCATTAAACCCCGTTTTCACAGAACGCGACTCATATAATCAATTCAGGCTTAAGCCGGATTTGCTGTAGCATATGGGAATAATGAAACTTCAATCTGTATCTATACGTTTATTCTATATGTATTAATTCAACTATTTTCCAAGCTGTCGTTTTTTTTTTCAATACATAATGAACGACTTTTAACAGGTTCTACATTATGTCATTTGCGTGAATTAAAAGCTATCGTCAAAATGTAGACCTATATTATGCGTATGCGTGTAAGAGTAGCGCCGGTAGTAAAACGTGTTGATATATAGTAGTAAACGTCTGAAATAAATAAGTGATGTACGCTTACCTTACATAAACAATCACGTTTAGTCTTCACATACATATATATGCGAATATCAGTGTCTACATACGTCAATTTATAAAGGAACATTATCTCCACTAAACAAAATATATTTTGTAATAAATTACTGGCGTTGAAAAGTTAATGCGCAAATTGTGCCGACGTTCGGTAGAGATAGACACGGCGCCAATGTTCTTAACAGAAAATGCGAACATACATCAACTGTTTTGACTACTACAAATACACAGACATCACAATTTATGTATTGTTGTAACTTCTTTTGCAACACTCATATGTTAATACTAGTAAATAAATACTAGTACATAGATACTGAAGTTCTATTTCGAAACTGGAAATTAAATATCAGTAAAATAAAAAAATATATAGGAAATTAAACTAACACATTTTTACTTTTAATGAAACTGAAGGCAAAGTATTAAAATGCAGTTTACACATTTGGAAAGAAAACGTAGGTTTTCGTTTTCTTTTAACGGTTTAGTTTTGCATTGATGAAGCAGGCAGAAACGAGTTTATTATTACCCATCCATCTTGCCACCGTATGTCTGACTGGTATCGACAACGTACCGTAAGCCTCTTGAATACAACATAATGACGTTAAATGTTTTTTTCAATACAGAATAACTATGAGCCACCCGCGTCGATCTTATGTCGTGTAATAATGATGTGTGATGATAAAACATCGAGCATGCGCATTGGCACGCAGTTCAAACAAGAAAACGCGTGATGTGTATTATATGATAGTTATCAATATATACATCAAATACTTTGCGTACGTAGTGAAGAAGTTATGTGTATGTTATTGCAATGAAAGCAACAATGACATGTTGCATATGATGTTATGTCAGATATACTGGCTACTTTTTGTGAACGTAGTAAAGAACATTAAGTTTATTATGAGTTTATGGAATACAAGAAACATACTTTTACTATCATTTTTTTATTGAAAGGCAGGTGAATACAAAAGGTTTTTCGCTCAATGGCATTTAAAACTATTTTCCACATTCTATGACTATAAAGAGGTATTAAGTGTAGACGTTTTGAATACAGTAATAGTCCACAGCCTATGTATTGTTGTAGATTCTTGCAAATCAAAAAATCCATTTTAGCCATTTGCATGCTGGAAAATTTGTCGTCTGCTAAAATGTTGTCTGCTAAATTTCTTAAATTAGCATTTTCTTTGATTTTTTTTTCAAAGAATACTATCAGAATAGCAAACAGTTTGGATCCTGATGAGACGCCACGTTCCAGCGCTCAAAGGGTTAGTCGTACTGCGGACTGCAGCTTATATTGCAGATGGTTCCATGGGGGTACATTATTGGAGTCAATATAATTTACATATATGCATAAAAATGTAGTATACATACAACACATGACGCCTAACCTGAGACCTGTGTGCACATTATTATCAATATGCACATAAGCATTATCTATATAAATATTATAATTATGTGTTTACACAGAGGAATTATCTAAATGCAAATACGCATTATCTATATACACGTAATCATTATATATGTACACATATGCCTTATATTTGTACACGTAATCATTATCTATATCAGCATTATCTAAATGCATAAAAGCATTATCTATAAGCACATAAGCATTTTCTATATACAAAAAAAACATTATGTATGTACACATAAGCATGAGCGTTATACACATATATGCTTTATCTATTTAAACATTAGTAATATATTCATATATAAATATATATTCACTCAATCATGTTGGTAGTAATAGGGTCATAAAAAATAATGACTTCTCTGATGAAACATTTTTGACTAGACTCATAACTTATACAGACGTTTTATTGTGATGAAAACAAGATCTGTTGCCCACATCAGCTCTTGTATAACTATTCATTCATTATTTTCTTGTACGATGATCGTGCCAATAAAATTCACTCATTTCACTGACTAACTGACCTGTTTACAGTTTGGCTAAATTATAATTGTCCAAAAATAAAAAATAAATTAAGAGAACGTACGCATAATATTCAAAAAGCAAAATAACACTTCCGACAAAAAAAATAAATGAATATACGCGTTCCTTTTTGAAAATCAACAAGCGAAGTCGAAAAAAATAAAATAAATATTTAAGCGTTTGTAACGGTTTTCATTGATAATGAAGCAAAAAAGTTTATCCACAACATAGCGTTTCGACTACCTCAGAGTTAAAAGCCTTCATGGTTAAGTGGTAGTGTGTTGGCTTTTTCTTCTGAGGTTTCTGGTTCGAACTCGAGAGTAGGCAATGTTTTTTGGAAATCTTGTTCCTTGTCTCAGTTTTGTTAGTACATTATGTAATGACATTATTTTTTTAAATATGAAAATCTGTGAACAAGTCTCTTTCATAATACAGACTTTATTAAACTCGTAATTACCTGGGCACGGTGGTTTACAACGTTCAATTAAGCTATGGACCCAAATTTACTTTAATGCGATGTAAATACAACATATGGGCTTAAAGTGTATTATTGGGTGAATAAACCTGTAGCAAACCCCAAATGTAATTTGCACTGACTGGCGAAGGCGGTTATCTCTGTTTAATTCATTGTTTAACCCTTTGAGCGCTGGAACCGGATTTTAAAGGCCTTTGCAAACAGTTTGGATCCAGATGAGACGCCACAGAACGTGTCGTCTCATCAGGATCCAAACTGTTTGCTATTCTGATAGTGGTCTTAGAAAAAAAAATCGAAGAAAATGCTAATTTTAGAAATTTAGCAGACGACATTTTAGCAGACGACAAATTTCCCAGCATTTAAAGGGTTAAGTGTTGGTATATGTTTATTGTAATCTATCATTTTCGTAGCAAGATTCATCTTTTAGATCAATTTCGCGATTGAGTACTACCTTTATTTTTTGTAGAAACTTAAACAATAACAGTAAGGGTATTTGAACAAGTAATATGTAAAACTATTTTTTGAGATTGATTGTGTTGTTGTTTTGCCAAGCGGTATTAAGGTATTATTGTTTTATCACGTTCATAATTGCTGTGTTGCTGCCAAATGAATGTTTTGGATCAGGAAGCTGTTTTAGACTCGAAATAATAATCAACATTAATATAATACGATAGATTCAAGGTATTAAGATTTCTATCCTTTATAATAATTAAATATAATTGAGAACTCCAAACCGTGGTGCCCTATATTTTTTATCTAGGAACAACATCAGTTTTTATAGTTTTTTTGTTAAGATAATAAACTGCTACATTTCAGGCTTCATGATGGCAAGATTTCATGGGCGAAGATATGAGTTATCTTATAGCTGATAAGCCCCTTCTTAGACGCGCATGTACACTGGAGAAACTTGCATACTGACAGATAAGAGATTACATGGTGTAATATGCTGGGCACTGAACAAAGAAAATGCCGTGTAACTGTTCTCTGTAAATCTAAACTTGGCCACAAAACATTTTTTTTTCAAATACCTATTGTTTTCTTATTTGTTTACTTTATTGCCTTGTAGATAAGGTTTATTATTATATCCGCCTTATGGCGCTAAATCCCTTTGTATAACACGTTTGCAATCTGGCCAATACTGAACAAAAACACCTAATGCATCGTCTACAAAATTTACCGACACCAAATACAATTATAGGGATTTAGCCCAACTCAAACATACCAGGGATTGAAAAGGGACAGGCTTACCTCTTTTGGACGGATTGTAAACGTTGTACATTGTATCCATTTAACTTCTTATATTAAATAACGAATTCGGCATACATTCTATGAGGTATGCTCCTTATATTGAGAAAAAGCTGTAATAATGTATGTTATTCTATATAATTGTCAATAGACAATTAAATATCAATTAAAAAATGTTGGAATTGTATGTATTATACGAGAACATTGACAAATAGAAAAGGACAACAATAGTGGAACATATTTTGAAATACACTTAGTGCTTCGTCTACAAAATGTATAGATAGCATATACAATTATAGGGATTTAGTCTAACTAAAACATTGCAGGGGTAAGCGGGTTTGAAAAAAGGGTGACTCTCCTACAAATTAAATTATATAGCATTCAAAACAAATGTTTAAAACTATGTTATTTATTCAATATATATGGGATGGACATTTTGTTTAAACTTATATAACTAAAATTGGATATCTAATACACATATATAACCTGATATATTTACACACATCAATTCCATCCATGTTATTGCTTGAACAGAAAAGAAAAATACGTTTATAAACCGATGTTTTTTTATTTTATTTATTATTTATTATCATAAATGAAGCATATCGTGATTTACACGTTAATAACCAAACAATTTTCGTCTTCAATATTTATCTGAAGAGACAAAAAATAACAATAAGCAGTGTCGTTTATTTCTTGGAATAGATTATAATAAACAGGTAAATCGAATTCTAGATTGAAAACCATTTAGTTAGAACATATTAAGAAAACTTTATTTTGCTATTATGATTACCAGATTATATATTCCAGCAAACAAACGTCCCTTTACCGAACATGTTAGCAAAAACAGAAAAAAAGTCTAGGTTGCAGGGTTATTTGATTTTTTGTATTCAAATAACCAACATTTCAAAATGTTGTGCTTGCACTTGTGCTGTGTCTCCAATGTATTTTGTACGCCAAGTATTGTTCTCATTATATAAGGTTAAGAGATGCGTTTTGCGTTGACAATTAAACACCTTTCAAACGCCCAACCATTTTATACCAATCATTCATTCCCAATAACATAATCCAAACGATATTATGTGGTTTTAATCCGTAGTTTATTCTGAAAAACTAACAATGTTTTATGTTAACTAATTTGCATGTTTAGAAAGCGGGGACTCCAGTTCGAAGCAGAAACTATTTCCTTGCCTTGTTCCAGATGCTCTTGAATTGTTTACATGTTTTCGCATTTGTGGCGTGTTCTGAGAAAACTGGGCAAAATGCTTGTGCGTTAAGTGTCATCCCAGATTAGCCTGTGCAGTCCGCACAGGCTAATCCGGGACGACACTTTCCGCCTAAACTGGATTTTCGCTAAGAAGAGACATCATTTAAACAAAAAATTCCATAAAAGCGGAAATTGTCGGCCCTGATTAGCCTGTGCGGACTGCACAGGCTAATCTGGGATGACAATTTACGCACATGCATTTTGCCCAGTTTTCTCAGAACACGCCACATTTTTTCTCTGATCTTAGAAATTACTTATTGCTATCAATCCGCATGTCAGACATACGATTTGTATGCTACGATATGTGCAAACAATCATTCTGTATGCGCACTGTGACCTATGATAGTGCGTTTGCATTTCGTCCTATTCATATTTGAAGTCATCGTTAACCAGCAGTGTTTGTTAAGTCGCAAAATGAATAACTTTCTGTAACAACATGTAGTTACATTGAATTGCAAATGTATTTGTTTTAGACATTCGGGAATAAAAAGCTGTATTTTATCTTTGCGAAAAGAATGACTTTTTTGTGTGTAAAATGGTAGTATTAAGAACTAAATTGATTATGTACAGTGTTTATCACATAATGGTTAATTGGATTTGTAATTGTATTGAACAGATATTTGTTTTTCGATCTTTGTCCATAAATTGACAATATATGTGTTTAAATAGAAATCTTTTTTGTGTTTAAAAGTAGAATACTGGTATAGATCCCAGCTCATTTCCCTTTCACTTTTAAAACCAGCAAGAATCAGCTTGGCTGACTGAACAATAGCCCGTGCTAGAACTTCTACTTCTTGAACTTTTACTTTTACAGCTTCTACTTAACTTCATCTTCTGGAACGCATACTTTTAGAACTTCTACTTAACTTCTACTTCTTGAACTTATACTTCTAGAACTTCTACTTAACTTCTACTTATTGAACTTATACTTCTAGAACTTCTACGTAACTTCTATTTCTGTAGAACTTGTTCTTAGCTTCTACTCCTTGAACTTATACTTCTAGAACTTCTTCTTAGCTTCTACTTCTTGAACTTATATGCCTAGAACCTCTACTTAACTTCTACTTCTCCCTTAGATCCGTATTCAATATTCTGTAGTATTTTAATCAGATTAAGTGTTACTGAGTGTGTTACCCTACCTACATAATATAAGAATACCAATCTTTCATTTCAGTACCTGAAAGGTCACGTGAATGACGAGGCCTGTCAGAAGATTCGCCATTGTGTCTCGGTGAGTAACCCATGCACGTGGTAGATACTTTCACTAATTACACGTTAAGTACCAATTAAGATATACATTCGACGTACTGCCAATAAGACAATGCAGTGTGTACTGTTAATGTTCATTTTCATGTTTCAGTCTCGAATTTGATTATTACGATTCCTTTTCGATGGATAGCATCTACATTCGATTAATGTCTATCTATTGCAACAAATGCACATTTATTATACAATAGTTATTGATGTAAATAATACTCGATTTAGCACTATTCGTACATTATGTCAGTTCACAGAATTGATTTCAATGTAGTTATCTGAAAGTAACGCACGCCATGCCTATCATTTAGTTCGTTACTGTTATAAATTGAATGGTTTAACTAAGTTAGACAGTTCGCTTGAAACCACGTGTATGTTGCAATTCATATTGTTTACCGTATATAAAGTAACTATTATATAACGTATTAATACCGCTCATGCTCAAACCACATATAAACACTTCTTCATGTCAAATTGCGTCAAACTATGCACTTACAATATCATATTCAGTGGAGTGAAATTACCATTAACATCTCAAACATTATCCATTATACATTCTACAATACATCGTTAATACCAAAACTCATTTACACATATTTTAAGTGGACTAAGTTTCAGATTTTTTACTTAATAGTTACCACATGATTTTGTATTGCCGTTGTAATATATTTGTTAACCCTTTGCATGATGGGAAATTTGTCGTCTGCTAAAATGTCGTCTGCTGAATTTCTAAAATTAGCATTTTCTTTGATTTTTTTTCAAAGAATACTATCAGGATAGCAAACAATTTGGATCCTGATGAGACGCCACGTTCTGTGGCGTCTCATCTGGATCCAAACTGTTTGCAAAGGCCTTCAAAATCCGGTTCCAGCGCTCAAAGGGTTAAGATTACATTTAAGTGGTTTATCATTCAACGGTTAACATTTGGATTATATTCCAATGAGTTGTCATTCATTAGTTAATTTAAAGATTTAATTTTAAGTTTCCGAACATTGTGTGCAAGTTTTTAAGGAAACAATTATACATGTTTTATAGCCATGCAATTTTGTACAAATTGTCTGACAGGGGCACAATTTGTTTTAAAACGGTAAACAAAGTACATATTTAAGGCTGATATTGTGGTAAGTATATATATATATATATATATATATATATATATATATATATATACATTACTTGTTCGTATATTTATATTGCGTATATATTATATTCAATTTCATAGACATTTCTTAAATGGGAAGCATGTGGAAAATGAATAAAACAAATCAATTCTCTTTTATTTAATAAAATAACTAAATTTCAGTGACTTGTCATTCGCTGGTTAATCTTAGGAAATAATTTCAAGGGCTTGTCATTCTTTGTACACGTAAAGACTTTATTTCTATGAGTTGCCGTTCATTGGTTAATGTGATGACTTGTCATTCTTTCGATAATGAATTCATTCGCATGGACTAACTTTCAATGAAGCGTCGTATAATTTTTCATTAAAGAAAAGAAACGTGTATGTTTATCTGAAGTGTGCTTCTTATTAATTCATTTCAATTTCTATATTAGCGAAAACATCAAGGTTGTAGTGTTTCCACATTTGACAATAATGTTTTTAGCGTTGTCAGATTGTCTTTCTAAATCAAAGAGGGTGTGAAATGACGTCTGCTCCACTCTTGACGCGCAGTGCAGGAAATATATAAAGCGGATTTATTTCTCAGGAAAAATAAATGAGCCTCGCTCTGTGAAAATGGAGTTAAATGCATGTGCGTTAAGTGTCGTCCAAGATAAGCCTGCTCAGTCCGCAAAGCCTAACGGTATTTTAGGATATTTTTCGTTTAAAGAAAATCTCTTCTTAGCACAAATCTAGTTAAGGTGGAAAGTGTCGACCCTGGTTAGCATGCGATGACTGCGCAGGCAATTACGCACATGCATTTAAACCCCTTTTCACAGAGCGAGGTTTAAATTGAAAAAGAATTCCGTGAAACGAGTCATTAACCACGAATGCTACAAACGCCGACTCAGTTATTTATTAATTTTCGCCAAGAAGTGAAGTAAAAGACGATCGTTGATGAGGTAATTGCATCAACGTTTCATTACTCGACTGAACGTGGTAATTTAAAGCCAATTAAATGAGTCTTTTTTCAAGTTCAAGTCGTAAGGTGTATTATGTTGATTAGGTTGTTGATGATATAGGATCTTTTTTTGCACTTCCTGGCTTGAAAGAAAGAAATAGAGAAGACACTGTTAATTTATAAATTGTATCCTTTCAATTCAGCCAAATGGACCGGATAACAACCGATCGTATTAACTTAAGGTTTCAAACATCGTTAATTCAGCATATTCAATTAATTGAGTCTTGTTCTGAGAAAACTGGGCATAGTGCATGTGCGTAAAGTGTCGTCCCAGATTAGCCTGTGCAGTCCGCACAGGCTAATAAGGGACGACACTTTCCGCTTTTATGACATTTTTCGTTTAAATAAAGTCTCTTCTTAGCAAAATCCAATTTAGGCGGAAAGTGTCGTCCCGGATTAGCCTGTGCGGACTGCACAGGCTGATCTGGGACGACACTTTACGCACATGCATTATGCCCAGTTTTCCCAGAACACGACACAATTGTTTATCATGCTAGGTATTATAACGCGACGGCGTACACAATTATGACGGCTGTACTAAATAAAAATACAGTGCTCAACTGCAAAACCAAAGTTCGTTTTTTTTTGCGTTTTTGACATACCTTCACGCCGCTTACATTATTCGTGAACGTAAATTCAAAGGATAATTATAATGTAAGGTGACTACTAGTATTTGGTAAGATATGTATTCTGACACACTTACCACTTAACATTTGAAATATGTTTCGAAGCATCGCATTATAAACTTTAAACGATGTCCATTTCTTTATTATAAAATGTTAATTGACACCGTGTTGAATTTACCACATATTGATGGAATATAAAAGTGTTTGAAATTATTATAATTATACTAGCCAATCTCGTTTACATGTACAAAAAAAAACATTTAAAGAAAAATTAGTGTAACAACATATGCTTCTGTAATAGCAAAAGCAATCTCCATGGGATTTATATAACAAAGAATATCATTGATATTCTTTTTACTTTAACCTTCAATCATTATTAAAAAAAAAAACAAAAAAAAACACGCGATATTAAATGAAAGGATCAACCTCATTATAATAAAATGAATCGCGTCATGCGAACATGGGTCTTATGCCATATGCGCCAAGCGTAGTCTAGCTCAGCATGCGCAGTCTCGCAGTCTGGTATGAATTACGTTGTCCGCTCTAAAGTCACGCAAGATTTCTTGGTCTCTTTGCGTCCGACTATAATAACCATTGTTGTCTAATGTAATATATTTAAAAGGCTTGCATGTATTTTCTTTGAATCCCGTTGTTAGTTTTTTGTTGTTTCCACCTTTTATAAATCAAACTTAACGTTGACGCATAACGGCAATTAACTTCTTTGAAAGTATCATAAAAGCAAATAATTGAAACTAAAATGGTTTTAGAGCCTTAAATGCCACCAGAAAAGTAATTATTTCTGGTCTTACACCGGCAATTCTAGCGTTAAATGCGCTTCGGTGGATATGCGATGTCTGAAAGTGTCAACACGTAGCAATAAAAGTCCTCAAGTGCTTTTCAAAACAATTTTCTCTGTTTTACTGGAACGATTAGAGTACACGTTACAAACTGAGTCTCCGGCATTTCTCAAGAGGACGAAAACATTAATTTGCTTTTAAATATTTCATTGTTTTGCCGACGCTAATTTTGTCTATGAGCCTCATATATGATTGATGCCAACACCTCGCCGGCCAGCCTGATAACATCTGTCAGTATAGATTAACGTATCCGCCACACGTCGCTATTTTTTGTTGGATTTCCTATCTTTCCGTACTTTTCTGTAATACATGATAAAAGATAACTTGTTTGTTTCTATAAAACTATGTATTATGTTGGAATACATAATTACAAAAACATAATTACGTAATTCTTGGAACTTCCTCGTAAAGGCCCTTTGCCGTTCGAAGCCCTAAACATAAAATCGTGTATAAACAATATGAATTATATTAAAAAAAATTTTACCCGTTATGGCTGCGTGTATAAAAATCGCTACAAAACAGATTGTCAACATTTGAAAATGATTGTAGACTAGTAAATAAACAAACAAGGTTTTCTAAAAAAAATGTTTTAAAAAATACGTTAATATTCTGATCGGTAGCTGGGAAGTGCACGTCGTGAGAGTGCGGGAGTCGAACCCAGAAGAACTATCAACAGATATCGCCTTCGGCATCTTATAAACCAGTTACCGGTATATGGTTAAGGGGTTTTATTCGCACAACAGCGCAATAACAACGCACATTTACATTTGAGCCTCGCTATGCAAAAAAGGGGGTTTAATGCACGTGCGTTAAGTGTCGTCCCTGCCCAGGCTAATCTGGGACGACACTTTACGCACATGCATTTAAACCCGTTTTATCATGGCACAACTCATTTAGTTCAGAAACTGAAAACTAAGATGAGCTCAGTGCGTATGTGAAATACCGGCACATTTAATCGGGTAGACAGGGGTTTCTCTCAGATGACCACTGAACCCGTGAACACGTGTTGGTAGTTTCGGTGTAGCGGTTGATCGAACCTGTATCCTTGTCTGGATTGTGAATCCAGTGTGTGTCACAGAATCAGAATCAGAATTAACAAAATAAATGAAGTAAATATTGCGCGTCGCTCCCTTTTACATAACACATAATTATATTTATAGTGTTAGTAAACGGGGCTATCATGCTAATACCACTTAGCAGATGAACCTTCATTTAATCCACCTTTCTGACACTCGACTGGTTTCTTTGACAGGCCAGTTTCCGATCAGTTTCACGCGTCATGAATTCAGATATTAAATGGCAGCCGAAACCAAACGTCTGTGAAAATCAATATTGGACGTTATAATTGGTTGGCAAGGGACCCTTGCGTTAAGTAGCTACAATCCGACGGATCAAGCTACTTTGAGGTGGTATATTGAAGCCAAATTTCCAGAGCGTTGTTAATTAAGCGGCGGAGATATTATTTCTCCATCGGTTTTCTTTCATGTTGCGTTATTACGTTGGTTGCGCCTTGGCGTAGAAAAGCTCCCCGCCGCGGTAAATGTTACTGCGCTCAGTTTAACAGAATGTTGAAAGGTTTGGAAGAGTTTAATGTTGTAGAGAAAAAAGCCAGGCTTTTGTCTTTATTGCTTACTTAATTTAACGAAAAGCGGCGTTTATAAATATTAAGATACAAACATTACATCGATTCCTCCACCCTAAATCCTTACCTATAATGAAATAAAAACGAAATCATTTATATTAGCAAAGTAATTGTAGTATGCGATCAGTTTACTTTGTTTGTGTTACAAAAAATGCGATACTGCATATTTATAAAAAAAAAATGTATGATATTAACGATGATGACTATGATTATGACGGTGATGTTTATTAATGACGACGACGACGATAATGATGATATTGATAATGGTTGACGACGACGATGATGATTATGATAACGACAATAACGATGCTTCGGTTGATGTTTTCAGTCCCGGATTACCCATTAGGCAGAGTAGCCAACTGTCTATATGCCACGCTTCTTTTAGGGGTCCCATAAGACCACGACGAAAGATTTTGTATACTTACTTAATCTAATAATTTTAATGTCGTATTGACATAACAGTATTATCATGATATTTTATACCTATAAAATGACACATTTTATCTTTTGCCAGCCTTGGCACTGGTAGGCTATTTTAATAGCATGAAATCGGCTGGGTACTAGCTTTCTAGTACGCACTAGGCCGACTAGGGGCCTGGGGCGTGGGCCCCACACGTTTCACTGCCTATGGGCCTCCACGGTGCTTAATCCGACACTGATGATACTGGAGATTTTCATAAAGACAAGACCGATAAATACTTTGTTCAATCAATGGCCCCTTGTTCTATGAAAACTGGGCGTTATACATGTGTGGCAAGTGTCGTCCCAGATTAGCCTGTGCAGTCCGCACAGGATAATCTGGGACGACACATTCCGCCTAATCTTGATTTTCGCTAAGAAGAGACCTCCTTTAAACGAAAAATACTTAAAAGCGGAAAGTGTCGTGGACTGCACAGGCTTATGTGGGACGTTAATTTACGCACATGCTTTAAGCCCCGTTTTCCAAGACCACGGCTCATTTATGATGATGTTGGCGTCATTCTTACTTTTCAATTACGTCAATCTTACATTTCAGTGTTGGAACCTCTGTGAACAGATATTTAGCGAGGAAGAGGTATGGAGGTACACGTGCAAGAACCCCAAGATATGTGTGAGTAGCCGGAAACGTCCAAAAACTAGTCCTCTTGGTCCAATTTGAGAAAAACCTTGTTATCTCACTTAAGGCCACACGTATGACTAAATCTTGTTAAAACTTTGTCAGAATGTAAATCTTGAAAAAATGTAACCCAGGTTTGAAACTGGGTCATGTCCATCCAAATAATTGCTCACCAGGCCAACTTGTAGACTATCACTATTGTTATCACTATAGAGGCCACATAATATTACTCAATCTTTATTAAACTGCTTAAGAATGTTGACAATATCTAGTCCGAGACCGAATCTGGGTCACGTGCCTCCTAAAACTAGGTCACGTTGTATAAAGTGTTGCCTAAATATAATATTTAGAAATGACAAAGAGATAATTGAATAAACGCACACAAAGTGCATGTTAATATAATTATAAACAAGTAATTCACAAAACAAATAAACATAGTGCATGAATTAGCAGTGAAGCAGAAGACACACAATAAAAATACCTTTAAAACAATCAATAGCAAAAATATGTGCTCTTTCTACAAGTAAATCACACGCCTATCGTTATAGGTATTAGAGTAAAAATGTCAATGCCCATTATGTGCACGTGTCTGCAACTTCTCAAACCCAACACGAGCGCCGCGTGCACGAGGCTTTGTATTCCGCGCATTCCTCGGACAGGTGCGCCCGACATAAATATAAATTACGTGCATGGCTTGTGGCATATGGTGCACGCAATACACGTGCATGTGTATGTTGGCGTCAGCTCAAACAGTGGTTGTACGAGTTAATTGTTAAACTTCATATAAGGAATTGCAGATTGTAGACAATTTTTATGAATTTACTGTAAGATGGAACAATAAATCGAGTATTCTTACGCTCAAAACGACATTTAGGTAAACATTATATTCGAGTTCTTATCGACGTCTTTATTAATCCATCTTGACCTACGGAGAATGCTACACTATTTTTTACGTGTAACATCTTTACCTATGGATAATGCTACACTATTGTTTTCATATAATATCTTCTTATATTTTGACCTACTTAAATTGCTATAATAATGAAGTGTATCATCTATACAAATCTAGTTCAACATCAATATTATTAAAGAGATTGCCCATGAATGATTTCATTGAATTTGATAATTAATAATTTCTTATGATAATATTTTCGTTATGATCGACATGGTTCTGTGGTTGTTTCATTAAACATTAAACTAAGCATTAATCATTTAACAAGTATAACAGGCAGTTATATCAATATATACAACTACACACCACCACCCGTGTTTAGAACTATTGTATAAACATGACAATGTCATGAACCTTTTCCCACATATTAAAACACAGCCCAAACGCCGACAATGTGGCCTTGACATTCCACGAACAGATTTGATCGAAATAAATATCAGTCATTGTAGAGACTCGGGATCACGAAGTACGAGTGCTGCAGATGATTTCACGAGCTAACAAGGTGGTTGTCGGTGGTGGTTTGATAAGCATCGGAATGTCTTTATACAGGCAATGATATCTATTTTGTGTAAACAGAAAGGTATCCGTCGAATATGCATTCTGAACAAATGCGATTGTGTTTTGATATAAACTTAAACAAACTATGTTTTGTTTAGAATTCTTTAAAGTTTGTCGTTGAACAAACAAAGAGAGTGTTTTTGGAATATATCGACTAATAATGTTGTAGCACTTCATGATTCCAGATACATATGCCGACTGCAACCTAGTTATTATTGTATACAGCTTACATGTACAGTCTTTTCTGTTTCCGATCTTCGGTGCGGTATGTTCAAAGAATATCTCATGTGAGATGAATCATTTCCGGGAAACGCCATTTAAGCCGATTTATATAATTGAGATAAAAACATCTTTTTCCGACCGCATAATTTTACACCTAACGATAAATGACAAGACAGTATATATGAGGTGCTTATTAATTTAAGTACTCTTCTATCATGGCTGACAAATAAATTCACATTAATGTCATGTTAAAACGTAGGGCTAATGACAACAAAATCGTAGATTGCATGCCATGCGCTGTCAACTATGAAACTGTCACAGAAATTGCGATTCTTGTTCACGTTTTGTGGCAATAATGATTTAATTTACTTAAACTAAAATCCAGTTTCCTATTTAATTGAGTTCGATTCTTAGAATTCAGAGACCTTTATAGAGAAATATCTTGAACAGGCAAACAGTGCATCACATCGATCAACATCAACCAGTTAAACTTAATTAAATTGATAACGTGAAATCAATCATGAAATTAATTAAGTATGATTAAATCCAAACACGTTGTTGTGTTACATTTGTAAAACATTGTAGCTACTTTTAAGTCCTTGTTTATAAAGCCGTCTCGAATTCTTCTTTTCGTGACATTCGTATCTCGGTTATCCTGCTTTAATAGTGTATTTTTAAAAGTAATATTACGTAAATAGAATTTCATAAATATTTTATAGATAATAATCACATCAAAGAATGTTTTAAGGAAAACCTGTCATTTATTCAATCCACGTCATTAACCATTCATTTTCATATAATGAACGTATTGCGCACAACATCAAACAGCGTTTTCGGATCTATTATCTTACACAATATAAAGGAACCCATTTATAGACTGGAAAAAAAGACAATTTTCTTTGTTTTTGTCAGGGATAAACAAAAACGTACATTATTTCGTAAGGAGCGATATAGAATGAACCACATAATTATATTATATATTACTGATTATATTAAACATATTTTTAAATAGTAAATGTTTAACGAGTATTTGCCAACTTGAAGCCCATTTGATAATTATATCCCTAAATACATTGTGTACATATTTGTTTATATGTTCCTTTAACTATATGTGTATGTGTCGTATTGAGCGACCGATTAATTTTGCAGTCAAACGACTTCATACTTAACACTTTGCAAATAAGATTCAACTTTTTAACGCGTGTTTATGCCTAGTCAAAAAAGTCGAACAACGCATGTAACTAGTATATAAAACCAAAGGTCTTTCTTGAAACTGATTTTTTAAGGCTACTTTATTTCTGATCTAGTCTAATAAATTCGTACACAAAGACATTCCAATATTATTGTCTCACGAAGCTGCCTACGACAAAGGAATTTAGTACTCAATATTGGAGATTTTTTTTTATAGACAATACAATTGCCGAATGGTTTATTAAATTTAAATGCTTCATGAAATGTATGCACCACTATTAACTACGAAATGTGTCATTTATTTCTAACGCACATACCATTATAACCCACGCATCATCAAACAAAGGAATGTAATGTTAGTCTGAAAGTTTTATACCGCAAAGTTTTAACTTGTACTTTATGAGCCAAACTATAACATACACAATTTACACAAAACAAATCTGCGAGAAAATAAGATAAAATTAGCGTAAACTTGAGACGCCGTCTTTGTATCTTGGGACAAATAATCAAAAATTGTGTTTAATACTCTTTAATGCACTTACTTTTGATGGTTTTCAAACTGACACACGCTGCCTTTATTGTTCTCAATGCTGCTTTCTTTTTTCAGACCCATGGGTGCCAAACAGCGTGCGATTTCAGAACGAAGTTTCCAGCACGTAAGTTTTATACCCTAGTTGCACATCAACTTATTTTGCTTTTCGCCAAATCGGATATAATGTTGTTTTTATGCGTTTTGAAATTGATTTATCTGTGATGTCGATATAATGCGACATATCGTTATGCGCATGACGGTTGTGTAATCAATATTTTTCTTAAATATACATATTTATATTTTTATTGTATGGGTATATTGTTTTTGGCCTGTCTGTCTGTCATTGTGTGTGTCTGTCCCAAAACTTTAACCTAGGTTAAAGTTTGGTAATAACTTTTGCAATATTGATGATAGCAACTTGATATTTGGCATGCATGTGTATTCCATGGAGCTGCAGATTTTGAGTGGTGAAAGGTCAAGGTCATCCTTCAAGGTCAAAGGTAAAAAAACACAATCCAAGGGAAGTAATAATCTTTACAGGGAGATAATTTCTATACCTGCCAAATGATAAATATACATTTTATTTCAAAGCAGCGCAGTAGGGGGCATTGTGTTTCTGACAAACACATCTCTTATTTTAATCTATTATTAATATTTGTTTATTTTTCGGTCAGTTATTGAGAAGCAACTTATCGTTATAAACAAAGATCATGCCTTCTAAAAGTGTGTGACTTCTTTGCACTAATCTCCTCAAATAGTCTTAAGATCTCTACCAGGGCGATTATGCCGAAGAGGTACATAATGAAATACTTGGGATTTAGAGGCTACAAATCAGTAATAGTCGATACACACAAACATAAACACTCAATCGGCTAGTACGGCACGTGAATGCGTCTGCAATATGTTTCAATTGATTCGGCTATCTTTCTCTCTTGGTATACAGTCTTTTTACTATTTCATATGTTAATCTGAAATTGTATAATTAATTTTTAATGATTCAAAATAATAAACTTCCGCGAGTCCTGCACAGTACACCCACACTAGAGACATCCTTCTTGGACCACAATACACACAAAGCAAATCAAGAATCTATTGCTGCCGCATACGCTGTTAACTGCTCTTGTTAAAAGTGGTTCATGATTTGTACTCATTAACTCCACTGTCTGGTTTCCGTTTATTACTTACGGTGAATATTTTAGGTGCTTTGTTCTCCATCGCCAGTTTGCACTTCAAAATACGAAAATTGATTAAAGTTGTGTCTAGCTTATGACGTTTAAGTTTCTCGCGTATGTGTGTTCCTTATTGTGTTACAACATCAACAACAAATTGTTATTTGCTCTCCTCTACGTATCCTCTAAAGATGTGTAAGCAGTTGCAACTTCGCCTCAGTTCTGATTACAGTATGTCTACATTTGAATATCTGTTTGTCGAAAATAAAACGAGTGCGCTTGTTACCGCCCCTGACTACGTCTTATCGCCCTTGGATACTTTCATGAATCAATTAGATCACATTCGTTATTTTGAAAAAGCAGATCTCAAGGCGGTCATTTGCAGCTAAAGGGCAATAAACTTGAAGTGGGACAACGCAACCTTCACAATCACTTGAACACCAGACAATAGACATATTTTACGTGTTTTTGTCTTTATTATAAATGTTTTATTAGTTTTACTCGATGAAATAGCAGTTGGAATGTAAAACAATGTTCTTTTATCAGCTCCAGACAAAACGGCACTTCATACTGACTTATTCAAATTGTATAAATTTCCTTGCTTTTCATAGTAAAAAGAAAATAATGTATTTATTTTGTTTTGGAAAATTGATGTCCGATTTTTTATCACAGTAGATACGTTAAAATTATTAATGAGCATCGCTCTGTAAAAAAGCGGTTTAATGCATGTTCGAAAAGTGTTGTTCCAGATTAGCCGGTGCAGGCCGCACAGGCTAATCAGGGACGACGCTATCCGCTACTATTGTATTTTTCGTTTAAAGGAAGACTCTTCTTGACGAAAATCCAGTTAAGGCGGAACGTGTCGTCTCTGATAAGACTGTGCGGACGGCAAATGCTATTCTGGGACGACACTTTACGCACATGCATACAGTCCCCTTTTCACAGAGGGCGGCTAAAATGCAATTCCACTTAGTAATTATAACGAATCACTGTCAGTTATACTAATGCACTATATATCTGCAATGAGGTATGGGCATATAATGATATTAATACTGTTCTTGCAAAGATGGATTAAAAATATTAACAAGTTATATACGTACTCTCGAGCACGACTCATGCACGATCATTTGAACTTATGAGAACTTGGGTAATAAGAAGATTATAAGATCAGTTGAACTGGCACGAATACATTTGGCTAAAAGCCCCGAATTTCTGCTGATAAGCACGCGCGTGACCGAAGCTCTCGTTGTAAGTTTGATGTTAATTAATTAAGTAATTAATTAATTAATTCAAGATTAGTCAGATATTGTGTACAGCTTATATCTGCTGCGTGTTTCCGAGAAACAAAGGCTCGTTATTCATGTATAGCCATGTATGATGTCAGTTTAAGTGGGTTGAGTCACATTTGGCGAACCATGTTCATTTATATGACAATATTTTTAGGAAAAATGATTCCCGCAAAGTGTTTAAAATCGAGTTGCAAAACCATTCTTCTAATTTTGTTAATAAAAAATATGATTTATTGAACATCAAAGAGTTTGCTCTTCGTGTCATTAGATTATTTTACGGACCACTGAACATTATTGCACTCTTTATGTGTCTGTGACCTGTTTGCATATGTGCGTTTTTCATGTAACGATGTTGATAACCTCCCCGACATAAACCTGGCACTTCAGTTCTGTTATGATGAAAACATAAGTTTGCTCACTGGAATCGGGTTTTAAATAGATAAAACAATATCCCTCTTACATTCTGTTGTATTGTTATTAATCTCGCGAAACCACCAAAGTGTGTATGGAAGTAGGAAACAATTTAATCGTGTTTTTCATGCTTTTAATGTGCACAGGTTTATATTGACGAGCTATACAGAAACTCGGTAACAAGAAGAATACCGGTACACATAAATACCCCAATCTTTTGACTATTTGATTCATCCACGATTGACGTTTGTCATGTTATTTTATATCTATTTTTAGAAAATGACACGGATCAGTGGATTTTCCCAGAAATCCCCGCGGTGACCACAGACGCGTCCAAACGGGAGGCTTTCATCGCGTGGAGCAAGCCTATCAAAACGCGCGCTTTGAGCGACCACGAGTCAAGTGTCATATTGCCCTTGATCTATGTTTTGTCGTCGAGAGAAAACGAAGCGTCCACGACCGCAAGACCATGGAAAGTAAACCTTCAGGTAATACTGTCTTGTAATTATGTCTTGTAATTATGTCTTGTAATTATGTCTTGTAATTATGCAGATATTAAAACATTCTGATTAAAACACATGTTTGAAAAAAGTAATACAATGCGATATTATACTTATCGGCATTTTTGGCTCCGACGTCCTTGGTCAGAAGCCCCATTGTTCTTTTAGTGCACTCATTGACTTTAGCTTAATATTTTGTATATTTGGCGAAGAAGGCGTTTTGCACTAGTGCATGGTATTCCTCTTCTTCAATTTAACGGTAGTTGCTATAATTGATTCGGCCTGTACGTCCATATTTTTATTTTTATTTTTTAAAGCGAAGGTGTATTATCTGTCTAGAGATTTACACACAGTTGTATCTGATCTGAACATCTCTGGAAATCACGGAAGGTTTCAAACACGACTATGGTACTGTGTATAAAACCAGGCACGGTTTTATGGGTTTTACAGGGGTCTGCTTCTTGTAGCATTCAGTGACAGATAGACATCTTTCTGGTCAATGAAGACCCGATTTCTCACACTTCCAAGTGTCATCCACGTTTGGCACCCCGCAATCTGGCGGCTTTGGTTTAATTGTCGAGTGCATCGCATTTACTTGTACTTTCCGTGTCCGTGGCAAAATAGGTGCGGTTAAACAACGGCTACGGCGAATGATTCTTGATCGGTGGTGCTATTACTGTGCGACACAATTCCCTGTATTGTTCGCGTTTTACGTGTGTTTTGGCTTCTGTTGACATGAACATTTTTGTCAGTGGAAAAATAATATAAAATAAATATTGTAAAAATGATTTAACAAATATACTCATACATTTTTTACCTACACATTGTTTGGTTAAATATATATCGATTTAATTAAATAACAAAACAAAAACAAACTAACATCAGAACCTCAATCCATAACATTTGTTATGTGAGTGTACTGTGTATTTTCGTCTGATACCTCAACACTAAACAGGCATGTGCACATTAACGGCCACTTGTAGCTATCTTAGTGCACGATATGGATTTCTATGAGTGCAACAAGGGTTAGAACACCATTAATACTTCTTGCAAATTACACCACGATAAAACAGCTGTATAAAAACAATGTAATAATTAAGTGATGAATAACATCGAAAGTTCTCTTAATTGAACTCGCTCGATCCCAAACAGTATACTTAACAAACTACTCGCTAAATCAAGTTATGAGCCTCGCTCTTGGAAAACGGGGTTTAATGCATGTGCGTAAACTGTCGTCCAAGATTAGCCTGTGCAGGCCGCACAGGCTAATCAGGGACGACACTTTCCGCTTTTGTGGTATTTTTCTGTAAAATAAAGTCTCTTCTTAGCGAACATCTAGTTAAAGCAGAAAGTTTCGTCCATGATTAGCCTAGGCGGACTGCATAGGCTAATTTTTGACGACACTTTACGCACATGAATTAAACACCGTTTTTCCAGAGCAAGGCACATATCTAGATAAACAAACGCAGACGTCATTGTCGGTATATCAGGTTGTGAAGTGCATACGCGAAGATACCAAAAATATAGGACTATGCATTATTGTGCGCAACCGTGCAGCTCTAAAACGCATTTTGAATTCTTTGTTGAGGCCATTAATGCCATCTTTACGAGCAGACGATAATAAAATCTCATGTAATGTAGTGGTAATGGCATTCTAAAAAATCGACACATGTTACTGAAAGATCAATCTACAATAACATTCTTTAAAACTGGCATTTAAATCTCTAAATATCAATCTGTTTGGGCCGTATTATTTGAAAACTTGCTTGAAAACATCTGAATTCGATTGCTCCCTGGATCATGTTAAGGAAATAAATTTAAACTTCCTAACAGCGGGAACCACATTACGAAGCGTAATTTCGCGATTTGCTCAAAACATATTTTCTTACGTAAAGACCATTTTATACTCTCTGCTAATGAAAATTATTAATATGCTGTTGGCTATAAACGGATTTTTTAGTTCACTTGATAGCTTTTATGAGGTTTATTATGTTTGTTGCTACAAGATTGTATTGCAGATTAGAATCTGCTGCATACGAACATTCTAAGAAGCGCTCTGGTTTTCGGTCGCGAGTTTTACCAACGGCTTCATAATGATTATCCGATACTCGTTAGCGATCTGCACAACGAATGAATTTATCAAGTATATCAAAGTACATCAACTTCTATCTCTAAAGTGTAAGCTTCTTTCATTACTTTCTTGATGTTTTCCGTTGATATTATGATTATGGCTAGCCTTTGTACTTCATAGTTAAACAGTGTTACGGCTTTTACGCATACTCATTTGAAAACGGTTTGTTTGATCATATCTGGGATGGGTCAATTCGGACCAGGTAAATCGGACTTATTACCTGCACTAATGACAGAACAAATGTACTTTTAAGCTCCCCTGAGCGCCAAGTGCTCATGGTGAGCTATTGTGGGCTATTGTTGTCCCTCTATGTCCGGCGGCCTTCATCATGAGTCGTGTGTTGTGTGTCGTCAATGTTTAGCTCGTTAACACACTAGAGGTCACATTTGTTATCCAATCTTGATAAAACTTGTTAATTTTAAGGCTGAATTTGAAACTTTTTAACGTTCTTCGTCAGGATGATTATCTTGACAATATCTATTCGAAATTAAAATCTTGGTCACGTGCTTCCACAAACTAGGTCACCGGTTGAGTTCATAGAAAAACCGTGTTACAATTGATAAGGCCACATATATGACTCAATTTTAAACCTTGTAAGAATGTTTATCTTGACATTATCTAAGTCGCGTTTGAATCTTTGGTACGTACATGCGAAACCTAGGTAACGAGATTGAATCTTAGAAAATCAGTGTTACCATTATCGAGGCCCCATCTATGGCTCAATCTTGATGATATTTGTCAGAATGTTTATATTTCAAATATCAAAGCCAAGTTCGAAGCAGGGTCACATACATCCAAAAAGTAGGTCACCAGGTCAAATCTTAGAAAAACCATATTATCACTATAGAAAAACCACATTTATGACTGTATCTTGATGAAACATGGTATATATATATATATATATATATATATATAAATTACAATGTATCAGCAGAAATATTCCGTCATGCTGACATGTATACATGTACGCCTTGTAATTCCACATTTTCAGACATTTCATACGAAATTATTCATAGTTTGAAAGCGATCAGGAAAGTTCTCGCAGTAATAAATAACATCAGTTTGAATCATCGTGTATGGCATACATGAAGACGGTTGTGGGTGGGGAAAACGAGATGCTTGTTTATTGTATCAATTAACGAACCCTTCAAGTTACAGTGTTCACATCTGATCAGTTAAGGATCACCCACTCATGTGCACTATATTGTGATCCAAGAAGGCTTAGTTCTTTTACCTATGTTCAACACTGATTGCTGTCCGCACGATTACAATTCGTATACGAAATGCCTTGTATAGCAATAAAAACATTTACATCATTTTTCATCTTAGAAATATCCAACGTTTGACTTTAGCGCGCGAGGTTTTTTAAGCAGTTTTTGAAAAGCCTTTCTGCGCAAATGTTGTGATTTGATGGTTGTTGCTGTTGTGAGGGTTTCATTGTTATAATCTAGGTTCAAGCAGTGTCATGTCGGTGTTACAATGATTGCTATGTTGTAATATAGTTGGTGTAGCTACTTGTTCTGGTGGTGGAGCACTGGGTTGTTTTGCTGGTGTTGCAAGTGTATTGAAAGTGTTGCAATTGGTTGCTTTTGCTAGGGTTGCATGTGTGATTTTTTGATGCAATTGTTTTTTTTCTGCTGTTGCATGTGTACTTTAATTGTTGCAATTGGTTGTTTTGCTGGTTTTGCATTTGTGTTGTCGTTGGTACAAATGATTGTGTCGCTGGTGTTAAAAGTGTGTGATCTCCTGGTGCAAGTTGTTTCTTTTCCTGTGTTGCTAGTGTATTGTGGTGTTTCTGATGGTTTTGCAAGAATGTTGTCGTTGGTGCAAGTGGTTGTTTTGCTTGTATTGCAAGTGAGTTGTCGTAGGTGCAAGCGTTTTTTTTGCTTGTATTGCAGGTGAGTTGTCGTAGGTGCACGTGGTTGTTTTGCTGGTGTTGTACGAGTGTTGTCGTTGTTGCAAGTGATGATTATTCTGACGAAGTAAGTTGTTGTAGAATTGGCATTGCGAGTGGCTTTTATATATTTTTGATGTAAGATGCTATTTAATTGCACGTTGGAAGTTCCCCCATAGTCGTTTTACCGTTAGGAATGTACTTTTATCATTTAAAATTAGCAGGAACGGAAGACATTTGAATTTCGATCACAGACATGTCTATTCTGGCATTCACGTTTATTCCAATGTGTGGAAACTTTCAAACGGCATTGCAAAAACATTCACTTCCACCATAAATCTGCTCTGTACTTGATAAGGGAACGCCAAGTAGTTTATGTTCCTAATGTGTATGCTGATACCGATGGTGTTATTCGTTATGTTAGTACAAACTCATTAGCTGCGTAGATAGTTAATGTACAAAAGATGGGCGTGCGTAATCGCGTTCCGTTTGTGATGACTTTGAAATTGGAGGTGCATATCAATCTCTGAGGATGCCTAGAAAGAAATTGCTGCATATACTTGAAAAATGAGATGAACTCAATTATTGGACATAGGATTATAATTTATGTATTTGAATGCTATTGATAAGACGTTTCACTTTTGACACCATTCCATTTGTAAACTGTGATACACATTTCATATTTTGAAATATATCATTTGAACGGAAATTATATATAAACGTCAATAAATACGAAGTGACAAATGCTGCAAAGTTGTTTCAACAGCATTTAGGAATTTAAGCATACTGGGTTAATAAATTATAATCTGATGCAGTAAGTGTGTAAGATGTATGCGACTGTTTGCGAAAAGAATAATGGGCATTGTTTTTGTTATTGGAAAAACAATATGTGCGGTGTGCTGGTATTTTAATACATGTTGATACTTTGACAATTTTTGGACTGAATTTCACAAATACACGAACCATTAACTTGTGGAACTACGAGTCTGTCTTTTTAGCTCACCTGAGCACAAAGTGCTCATGGTGAACTATTGTGATCGCCTTTTGTCCGTCGTGCGTCGTGCGTCGTCCGTCGTCAACATTTACCTTGTGAACACTCTAGATGCCACATTCATTGTTCAATCTTCATGAAACTTGGTCAGAACATGTGTACCAATGATATCTTGGACGAGTTCGAAAATGGTTTCGGTTGGTTGAAAAACATGGCTGCCAAGGGGCGTGGCAGTTTTCCTTATATGGCTATAGTAAAACCTAGTTAACACTCTAGAGGCCAAATGTATTGTCCAATCGTCATGAAACTTGGACAGAACATGTGCCCCAATGATATCTTAAACGAGTTCGAAAATAGTTCCGGTTGAAAAACATGGCTGCCAGGGGGCGTGGAAGTTTTCCTTATATGGCTATAGTTAAAGCTTGTTAAAACTCTAGGAGTCACATTAATTGTCCAATCTTCATGAAACTTGGTCAGAACATTTGTCCAAATGCAATCTTGGCTGAGTTTTAAAATGGTTTCGGTCCGTTGAAAAACATGGCCGCCAGGGGGGCGGGGCAGTTTTCCTTATATGGCTATAGTAAAACCTTGTTAACACTCTAGAAGTCATATGTTTAATCCAATCTTCATGAAACTTCGTCATAACATTTTTTTCTATATATATCTCGGCTGAGTTTGAAAATGGTTCCGGTCCGTAAAAAACATGGCCGCCATGGGCGGGGCAGTTTTCCTTATATGGCAATAGTAGCTATAGTAAAACCTTTGTAACACTGTAGAAGTCACAATTTTAGTCCAATCTTCATGAAACTTAGTAGGTACATTTTTTGCAAAGGATATCTGGGCATAGTTTGAAAATTGTTGCGGTCCGATGAAATACATGGTCACCAGGGGGCGGGGCAGTTTTCCTAATATGGATATAGTAGCTATAGTAAAACATTGTTAACACTGTAGAAGTCACATTTTTAGTCCAATCTTCATTAAACTTGGTGGGAACATTTGTTGTTTGGATATCTTGTCTGAGTTTGAAAATGGTTGCGGTCCGTTGAAAAACATGGCTACCAGGGGGCGGGGCAGATTTCCTTATATTGCTATAGTAAAACCTTGTTAACACTCAAGTTTAACGTAAATACTACTCAGGTGAGCGACCAGGGCCACCATGGCCCTCTTGTTCATGTAAAACCAATATCAAAACAGCAACACCATCAAATTCTAACCGATCCTTACTGACTCACGTGTACTCTTACAACGTTGCAACTTAGACAACAGTGCAACTTCCAATAACACGAATATTTATGAGACCAGTTGCATTTAGACCAGAATATGTTCTATTTATTTGCTTTCTAATTTAGGTTTCTCTGTGTTTGCTACACCTTTTTGTTTTATTTTCATTGCATCTTTGTGTGATTAGTTCGTTTCAAAGGGTTTGAAAGATAGACATATGACTTTGACAGTGTTTGGGTGGGCTGTTTTCGGAAATAAAAGTACTGTTGCAAAAAGAGAAATATACCAGAAGAAAGACAAACATGATGATGGTGATAAACACAAGAGTTAAAGCTGCTCTCACAATATGTATACGCATGTTTGAGGTAAAAAAACGACAAAGCATGTTTTAAATTATTAAAATATTTCGCGTCTCTGAATTAATTATAGGAATTCAACTAGGAATGTTTTAGAACCAACATTGTATATACAAAATGGATGCTAGTGAAAACTGTTATTTTGTGTTGCATATTCTATAAGTTCAAGGGTAAGAGCTCTGTATTTATTTTATGCTTTCCGGTTGTTTATAGAGAAATATCTGTGAATTAAAACTGATAATTCACTGTTTAAAACAGTGAAAATTAACTATTATACTGTAAAATGGCTTCGTTTTCATGACGTTACGACGTCATTATTTCAGCAAAAATACAAAAGTAATCATTTGTAAGCATACAATAAAAAGAAAAAAAAAATTGGATTAAGTTGAATATCGATTTTAATTCACTCGTGATCATAGAAAAATATATTTCTGTGATCATTCGTGAATTAAAATCGATATTCTACCAAATCCAACAATTTCCTCTATGCAATCTTTTTACACAATTGCGTAAGGCGTAACTGTGATATAACTCAATTTTAGCTTCAAGTGTATTTACTCTACATCAAAATTTGCCTATACTCTATAAAGAAATATCACAAGGTAAATACCTTACTGCCTCTCCCATTTAATATGAATTCCATTAAATACTTATCTATAAAATGTATATCTTCTCGATTCAATTCAAAGCGGTTTCCACGCAACGGACAATAGTCTCTCTCCAAAATCTTGACGTCTTATTTATGCAAACCTCTTCAAACCGATAATGTAAATATAAAAGATTAGAAAATATAAAATACCAGATTGCACCTATGTAAAGATGTCAGCTATTTGATTTGGCAGGATGATGCCAGATTAGCAAAATGCCTTGTTTTGTCTAGCATTTTCGAATCACAATTTCGCGATAATAATAATCAATAAGGTGTATAAGTTCGGGGAAATTCACTGATTCCGATCGATATGCTGTCAAACTTGTGTTTATCTTGCTGAAAAAAAAACCCCTTTCCATTAAAGCTCCATTGCTGATTTTACTTTGACTTACGTGTTGGCAAAATTTGTTGGTGTACAATAAACTATATCAATTATTCGCATGCAACTGTAGTTATTTATTGTCAAAAACAACTTTGGTAAACATAATTTGATGCAAGGCCAGTCCCTCCCATACATTAAACCTTCAGTTGAAGTTACAAGTACATCTTTATACTATTGGTTTGTTATCCGTTTCTTTTTTTGACGCAGCAAGTTCCTTTGACTATGTTGCCAACGTCCTTATAATTATTTCAAATACTCTTAAAAGTGGCATCACTATTGTTATTTTGATTTATTCTTTTGATACTTTTCCATCGCTTTTTGTCACTTGATAACACCGTTGTCCACTTTGGTACGAAACATTTACAGAATTAGGTAATAGGTATATGAAATAAGTGGACTCACATACATGAAATCTTTGACAAAGTGCTACCTCAGAATCAAACCTTGCACTGACCGATATCTTGTTAATAATGTTCCATATATTGAATACTAAATATGGTATAATAAAAGTTCATACATAATTATACGATTTTAATATATGAGCCTCGCTCTAGGAAAACGGGGCGTAATACATGTGCGTGAAGTGTCGTCACAGATTAGACTGTGCAGCCCGCACAGGCTTATCAAGGACGACATGTTCTGTCTGGACTGGAAGAGATTTCCTTTTAACGAAAAAATCCATAAAAGCGGATTTCTTGTTGTCGTATTTTTGTGCGTTGCTAAGGCCAGAAATGCGTGCTTTGTTCCGCTCGGTGAGCATGTTACAGGCATCTTTCCGACAAATCATACTTAAATTAAAGAAACATCACGACATTGGAGTATTCGTTACCTGTGAGCGTTATTAAAAGAGAATAGAAGGAGTGTTTGATGGTTATGCAAAAATGATTTAATTATGATAAGCGAACGAAAAGAAAACCCAATACAGGTCCCTAATGACGATTTTGAATCCCATCCCACATACAATGTTATTGATAAGTTAAGTAAACCAGTTTATTAGTCTTCTAATAGTTGTAATCTGAAGGTCGAATGTAGTTTTATTCAAATGGTTTTGAAAGGATATTAAATGTGTCAGTTTGGTTTAAACTCCAAGATAAGCGTGTTTTTTTCTCCATATCTAGCTCATTACTTAGTAAGTCTATTATTTGACGCCATCAGAAAGGCGTTTTTTTTCCAAAAAGATTTTCTAACATGTTAATCCTCTTTGTTCCTTGTATGTTTCTAACTCACCTGAGCACAACGTGCTCATGGTGACTTTTGTGATCGCCTTTTGTCCGTCGTGCGTCGTCCGTCCTGCGTCGTCAACATTTGCATTGTTAAAACTCTAGAGGCCACATTCATTGTCCGATCTTCATGAAACTTGGTTAGAAGATTTGTGCCAATGATATCTTGAATGAGTTTGAAAATGGTTCCGGTTGGTTGAAAAACATGGCCGCAATGGGGCGGGGCCTTTTTTTCCTTTTAAAGCTATAGTAAAACCTTGTTAACACTCTAAAAGTCACATTTATTGTCCAATCTTCATGAAACTTTCCTCAGAACATTTATTATAATGATATCTGCGCTGAATACGAAAATGGTTCCGGTCTGTTGAAAAACATGGCAGCCAGGGGGTGGGGCGGGGTATTTTTCCTTATATGGATATAGTTAAACCTTGTTAACTCTTTAGAAGTCACATTTATGGTCCAACCTTTCTGAAACTTGGTAAGAACATTTGTTCTTATGATATCTCGGCTGATTTAAAAAAGGGTTATGGTTCGTCGAAAAGTATGGCCGCCAGTGGGCGGGGACTTCATCCTTATATGGCTACAGTAAAACCTTGTTAGCACTCTCGAAGTCACATTTTAGGTCCAATCTTCATGAAACTTGGTCAGACATTTTGTACTAATTATATCTGGGCTGAGTTCGAAAACGGTTCCCGTCCGTTGAAAAACATGGCCGCCAGGTGGCGGGGCATTTTTCCTTATATGACTATAGTAAAACATTGTTTACACTCTATAAGTCACATTTTTAGTCCAATCTTCATGAAACTTGGTAAGAACATTTGTTCTAATGATATCTGGACTGAGTTCGAAAATGGTTCGCGTCCGTTGAAAAAATATGGCCGCCAGGGGGGCTGGGAAATTTTCCTTTTATGGCTATATTAAAACCTTGTTAACTCTCTAGTTGATAGTTTGCCCAAGTTTGAAAATTATTTTAGAAATATCTAAAACGTGTCTGAGAGCAGTTCAGTTAAATGAATTCTCAGGTGAGCGACCGTGGGCCTCTGGTCCGCTTGTTAAGAAAGTAATTCTAATAAGCTGATGCCGTCGTTATGAATTCCAATGAAGGCAATAAGTAAAGTAAAATTTCTCAAGATATTTAATACATTTGCTTTCGAGTTAACCCTTTGAGCGCTAGAACCGGATTTTGAAGGCCTTTGCAAACAGTTTGGATCCAGATGAGACGCCACAGAATGTGGCGTCTCATCAGGATCCAAACTGTTTGCTATTCTGATTGTATTCTTTGAAAAAAAATCGAAGAAAATGCTTATTTTAAAAATTTAGCAGACAACATTTTAGCAGACGACAAATTTCCCAGCATGCAAAGGGTTAAAGACTGGTGATTAGAAGGTTAGTATAACTGCATCCCACGACACCAATAAAGTATGGTAATTATACGAAAGTTAATGCCTTTATTCGTAACAACTCTGTATCATGCCGAACCACCGCCCGCCACCCCACGGGTTGCACTTCCTTGTAGCCGACATCCGACCCGGGCAGATTGCGAGGAATAAGCCAAACAGGAAACACAATACTGATAACCGTGTTTCGCAATAACCGAGCGACCGATAAGCCCCGACAGCCGTTGGCTGGTGTGTGTTATTTGTACGGGTGTTGGCGTGCCTTTATCTGCGGTGTGTTTTGCTTGTTTCTTTGGTGCAACATTTTGTGCCCTATGGCAAGTGATGACGTGGGACTGACTGATTGACCTGGTTCCCGTTGTTGGTTGTATGTAGCGTGCATCAGCTTTCGTTGTCTTGTCAATCCATGCCACTTAGCTTGTGTCTGGTATTTGTTGCTGTTGATGATGATATCGCTAATGATAAGCACTTAGTTACTCTGTTATGTGCATTGAATAAGAGATTGTATTTAACGGCTGACTTAAATTCTTAAATGAAGGTTAAGGGTAAGAGGCTATTTACACAAGTCTATTCTAATTACGGTGACGCCGTTTCGGGAACACTTACGCATTATTTCGGTAGTATTTCTTTTTTTGCAATAATGTGATATATTTATATCTTAATATAGTAAACCATACTATACAATTGGAATCAGTTGTTGGTATCACTGTGTTATATTTAAATGATGCATCCACATAGCCTGGTAACCGGCTCGTACTGAGATTGTACAATGAAGCATAACCGGTTAATGCTTCAATTGAGGAGACCGCAAGTGAAGTGTATTCCGTAGAGTATAATCCAGTAGGAATTTCGGATAAATGAATTTCGGATAAATTCCTATTTTGCGAATTGTGTGCGTGTGTTTTTTTGCAGAAATATTGTTTTCCAACACTGTGACAGACAGTGTTAGTGATACAAATGATATCAATGAAAGTTTTAAACGAATATGATAAATGGTATGCTTATTTTTATTCCAGTTTATTAGTCCTTATTGATAAAATAAACCAATGGAGCTATATCTTTAAAATATTTGCACACTATACATGTACTATAGTCCATGCTCCAATTCATTTTTACTATACATCATGCTATTACACAATAACCGCTAACATTTAAAATGCAAACTATCAATGTATTACGGAGTTCTACCACCATCATTAATGGGGCGAAACGTTATTCAACATGGGCAACGTGTTAGTGGGGCGAATGATTACACGATCGTGTACAGCCAATTCACTCAAAACACGCAGAGATCATCACAAAATAAAACATTTCATCAAATTATGTCTGGGATATACATGAACGTCTGATTTATGAGCTTTTACTTAGTTTATTCATACACTCGTTTATTTACATTGGCTGAAAACCTCTATCGCAGGTTGTTGTTGTTCGACGAATTTTTGTCTGTGTCTTACCCATCGAGGTAGTATCAGGGGCAGGTAATCCAGACTAGCTGCCGCAGTGTATGCCTGTCCTTTTCCAATCCTGCTTTTGAGTATTTTTTCAGTAAAGATTTACCATATAGCATAGTTTGAATGCAATTTGAAACTTCAGAACTTGGATAAAAGTCTCATATCTTCTGGTCATATAGTTTGAGTGCACATGTAATGATTAATCATTAAATAATGTTCGTTTTCTCAAGTTCTGATATAATATGTACTTCATGTCGTGTAAATACGGTGTAATGAGAAATAATGTGCAACAAATGTTTTATGTAATTTATGTACCAAAAGTACATTCTCATGCACTAACAAAAAAACAAAACAACAATAACAACTTTTGTAATCAGCATTGACAATACAAATTGTAGTGTTGGAAAGGTATTTTGCAAAACAAAGCGCATGTCTGTACAAAATTACGTCATTGAATCGACTGACAAATCTTTCCGTCTTGCTCCCAGTTTCTTGACACTTTTTTATGTATTGTCTTTCTTTTTAGCTCACCTGAGCACAACGTGCTCATGGTGAGCTATTGTGATCGCCTTTTGTCCGTCGTCCGTCGTGCGTCGTGCGTCGTGCGTCGTCCGTCGTGCGGCGTCAACATTTACCTTGTGAACACTCTAGAGGTCACATTTATTGTCCAATCTTCATGAGACTTGGTCAGAACATGTGTCTCAATAATATCTTGGACGAGTTCGAAAATGGTTCCGGTTGGTTGAAAAACATGGCTGCCAGGGGGCGTGGCAGTTTTCCTTATATGGCTTTAGTAAACTGTAGTAAAACCTTGTTAACACTCTAGAAGTCACCTTTATTGTCCAATCTTCATGAAACTTAGTCAGAACATTTGTTCTAACGATATCTCGGATGAGTTTGAAAATGGTTCTGGTCTGTTGAAAAACATGGCTGCCAGGGGGCGGGGCAGTTTTCCTTATATGGCTATAGTAAAACCTTGTTAACACTCTAGAAGTCACATTTTTGGTCCAATGCTCATGAAACTTGGTCAGAATATTTGTACTAATGATATCTGGGCTGAGTTCGAAAATGGTTGAGATCCGTTAAAAAACATGGCCGCAAGGGGGCGTGGCATTTTCCCTTATATGGCTATGTAGTAAAACCTTGTTAACACTCTAGAAGTCACATTTATAATCCAATCTTTATGAAACTTGATCAGAACATTTGTTCTAACAATAGCTCGGCTGAGTTTGAAAATGGCTATGACTCGTTGAAAAACATGGCCGCGGGGGGGGGGGGCAGTTGTCCTTATATGGCTATATGGAAAACTTGTTGACGCTATATAATAGCCACATTTATTGGCAAATCTTCATGAAACTTGGTCAGAACATTTGTCCCAATGAAATCTTAGCAGGGATTGAAACTGGGTCATATGAGCTCAAAAACTAGGTCACTAGGTCAAATATAAAGAAAACATGTTAAAAGTCACTTTTTTGGTCCAATCTTCATGAATCAGCTTGCATTGTTTTTCAGAATAGTCTAGTTCCTTTTGCTCTCAGGTGAGCGCCTTAGGGCCTGATGGCCCTCTTGTTTGTGTTTTCGCTTTATTTGTGGATTTTTTGACAGGACTTTATTTTGCGGTTTTGGAAAATCACTTGTTATAGTAATCATTATGAATGAAATGTACATGAAGCATAACATGGGCACCATTGAAAAACGATGTAGTCGTGTTGCGACTTTCTCATTGAAGGGCGCAGGGCGCAATTACTCAAGGCATAAGTTCAAATTTCAATATCTTAACACTTTGTTTGCCATGGTATATTCGTTTTAACGGGTCTAAGAATGTTATTGCTGTTATACAAATATACACTTTAGTTTGCCATGGTATATATTCGGTTAACGGGTATAAGAATGTTATTGCTGTTATCCAAATATATGTGTGTATTCGTCATTTTATTACATCGCTGTTCTTCGTATACTTCGTCGGTGTTAAATTATATAGCAGATCATTTGACCAAAAATGTCTATGACTTGCAAAAGGTTGACACAACTTTCCCATTGGACGAGTTTAGTGGTAAGCCTTTCCTAACTACTCGGCCTATCTCGGAACAAGCCGAGATGAACCTCGTAGACCGGACATCGGAATATGAGCAAGTATCCCAGCATTCTCTGATACAACCGAAAACTATTTACGCATTAGATAAATAAACAACACCAGCAACAAATTAACAGTATTTCGGAACGTTTAATATTTGGGCTTTCGATGCATATGAGCTTAAATAACTAGGTTTAAACTGACTAGTAAAAGTGATGTCAGAATATTAGTTAAAGTTTGTGAATAAACCAAAGGTAGCTCATATTTGAAGTATTTATTGGTATGAAATGTTGCAACTGTGATAACAAATGAACACATTTATGTTTACTCAACAACGGGCAACACTTATTTGCTGTTACAGGTTTTGGTGTATCATGTTTAGTATAACATGATGAACGCTAGTCATTTACTGTTAACATAACCACTAATAAGCACTAGAATACAATTGTATGTATACACTGTGTCAGTTTCTATTTGTGTGTGTGTAATGAGGTAGACACAAATTAATGAATTTTTATTTCGTATCATTTAATCATGCTGAAGAAGACATCTAGATGGTAATCCCTGATAATGCTTTTATGATGTTTAAACCATGGGTTTTCAATTGAAGCAGAATAATCCTTTTTGATGCAACAAATATCAATTTTCATATATTTGACTCAAGCAAATAATCTGCCAAGCATCATATTGATGCGCGTGATTTTCATCAGCCATCATCGGCACTATAAAAAGGGTATTTCAATAACACACACATATTGAATGTTTTCAAGACAAACTTTAATCGATTAAATAATCACGATGTTTTCATGTTTGACTTATTTTGTATTTATCATTGTAGTCTACTATTTTAAAATTCAATCTCCTTACATGTAAATCACGGTTTCCGTCATTAAAGTCATTTAAAACACTCCATTCGTGGAATTATTTTTTTTATAGGTCAAAACGTACTGCAAGTAAACAGACACCTTCCTGAAATATTATTGCATTTCGATTCCAAGAAAAGCAGAAAAAAGACAATGCATACTGGCAGTTGGTCTACTGTCTGTACTGTCTGTTGAAGATTTTTTTGTATAAATATACAAATTATGCAAAACAATATGCACTACAAACGTTTTTGCAACAGGGAAGACAGGTTCATATTACAAAGTTACTGGGATGACATGTAACGTATAATTACCTACTGTGAAGTTTTACTGTTTTTTATAGTTAAACACATTGACATGTATCAAAACAACTGTTTTATTTTAAGAATGATAACGTGACGTGTACATTATTGATTTACACCAATCATAGAAAACGTTTCTTTTATATTTTCGTCAACTGAAATGGCATATTGGTTATGAAGTCTAATTGTAAAAATTGTAATAGTGATAAAATGGTATCCATTGTCTCTTGTGCAAATAGTATGTTTCATATCACTGTAGGGAAGGTATCAGACGAGATTCAGGAGCAGCAAGTCTTCCGAGTTTTACTCTGTTACACACTGATTTATTATAATAGCATTTGAAAATTCCAGAAAACACATTGTATAGACTGTAAGTTAATACCACATCAACTAAGTCCAATGCGTGAATTGTAGTATACCGTGTATGTTCAATTATATGTGCCCACATATTAATATTGTTGAGTCATTAAATGCATAAGGCATTATCAGATCAAGATTTCATAAGATATAAATGGTAATTCTAATTTAAATAGGCGTAAGTTAATAATGGAAATCAAACAAATGAAAACAAATAGTGAATTTGATAAAACAAATCATTAAAATACGCTAATAACTCCTCGAATCATTGTAAATAATTATAATTAATGTAATTATAAAATCATCCCAACGAGGTTTTACCTCGCTAATTACATTTACTTATTAAAACATGCGTAGATTCCTTACCATGAACGACGAAATTCTGTTGTCAAACGCCGCCATCTTGTAGAAACAGCTGAGCGATGGAATATTTTACTACTGTTTAATGGAGGCGCCCTGTGTTGTTTCAGAGGTCACTAACCGCTTTTCGGTAGTGGCTTATGAGATCAGAGTGGTGGTAAGCCAGTAGAGTTATCTGGAGCGAACCCCTGCTTAGCAAGAGCTTTACCTACCTGTCGACCGCTGGCTTTCGAAAAGCCATGCTATCTAATATATATTTCTAAATATGTGCTATTTGTAAAAGTGAAAGAACATTTTGTAAATTTGTAAATTTTACCACACTTCATTTATTTGTTTAACATTGAATTCGTTTGCAAAATGTTATGTTTTTTTCCGTTGAGGTTACACTGTAAAACTAAAACAATCGTTCACTAGATGTATATGGTATTCAAGTAAAATAATAGGAAACATCAACTGTGTGCAAATACATCACACTATGTTTATATTGTAAACTTAATCAAAAGCAAATTAATTTTTATCAGACAGACAGAAACCCATTATTTTAAAATGCAAACGAATTTGAAGAAAAACTTTTGACTTTTGTTGGGGTACTTTGTAATTAGAAAAAAAAAAGTTTTTTTTTTACAACAGCAGGTTTACTTCTTCGTCTGTTATTTTCTACTTCCGCTGATCAGCTGCCTGACTAGACGTGCCCATTGAACCTTAAATTTCGTTCTGAAGCTTGTAAAAAGTCTATCACTTTATCCCATTCATGTATAACACGATTACATAATTAATAACAGTAATGCAAATTATCAGAGCATGATATCGACATATAAAGTTAAAAGTGGATACTATACCTTTATCTTCATTGTTCGGAGATAATTATTGAATCCGATATCGACCATAAAAAAGTTTGGCATCTACGAAACGACGAGGAAATATAATAATTCGCCCCATTGGTGCAAAACGGTACCATATGCTATTAAATTGTAATGTCACAATGAACGTTTTTGCACCAATGGGGCTCGTCTCAAGAGAAAAAAACTATATCCGTCATCGGCCGTTAAAGAATGGCGGCGGTAGTGTCTGCATCGAACGAAGGAGATCTTTCAGATATTCTATTATTTTGATCGAAGAGACATTTGGGAGGAACAACACGCGCCCCAAAGAGATAACGTTTGACACAGAACGTAAACATTTCAGCCATCGGTCTACGTAATGTTACCAGAAACGACGTATTAACGAGAGATAAGAAGTCCTCATGAAACATATGGATTGCAGTATTTGCGTCAATCAATCTCGGGGGTGGTATATTATACTGGAACATATGGGCCGCGCTTTGTGAAGAGGGGGTTTAATGCGTGTGCGTAAAGTGTAGTCCCAGATTAGCATGTGCAGTCCGCACAGGGCTATCAGGGACGACACTTTGCGCTTTTATTGTATTTTTCATGTAAAGGAAGACTGGCGGAAATTGTCGTACCTAATAAGCATGTGCGGACTGCATCTAGGACGACTCTTGTATTACATGCGTTTAACCCCCTTTTCACAGAGCGAGGCTCAGTTATCCTGCATAAGAAAGCGCCGTGAAATAAGTCATTATCGAACGTGTGTCTGCATTGATGTGCTACTGTCCAATGTTGTTCGTGTCTTCCATAGGCAAATGACGTAGGCAGTTGAGTTTCTAGGTTGTTTCCTGGTATGAACATGCAACAATACGTAGAACGCCAGCTCTGCTTTCATCACTAGTTAACGAATCCCGGCAAGTAATTGAGTGTAATTGTAACTCAGTTAAACATAAATCAGCACTCTTTTGACTTTGGCATAAACAAAACCTTCACATAATCGACACGCTAGCTCCTGGTGTTTTTCCCTCGATGCGTTTTACAGGTGTTAGCCAAAACATGAGCTTATGAATTTACTTCACATCGCTTTTCATGAAAATGCAATTTTGAAAAAAACAACAGTTTGCACGCTTTGGAGTTAAATTAGGTCTGAGTGACATAGCCTTTCGTCTGTAAAGATTAAAGTTTCTGGTTTGCATTAAAGCTATATTTGTGTTTTCCGTGTTTTGGCGCATGCTTACTGTTTTTAGCTCACCTGAGCACAACGTGCTCATGGTCACCCTTTGTCCGTCGTGCGGCGTCAACATTTACCTTGTTCACACTCTAGAGGCCACATTTATTGTCCAATCTTCATGAAACTTGGTCAGAACATGTGTCCCAATACCCTCTTGGACGAGTAAGAAAATGGTTCCGGTTGGTTGAAAAACATGGCTACCAGGGGGCGTGGCAATTTTCCTAAAATGGCTATAGTAAAACATTGTTAACAATCTTTAAGTCACATTTTTAGTCCAATCTACATGAAACTTGGTCAGAACATGTGTCCCAATAATATCTTGGACGAGTTCGAACATGGTTCGGGTTGGATGAAAAACATGGCCGCCAGGGGGCTGGGCAGTTTTCCTTATATGAAGTCTTCATGAATCAGCTTGCACTTTTTCAGAATAGTCTAGTTCCTTTGGCTCTCAGGTGAGCGCCTTAGGGTCCATGGCCCGCTTGTTTCTTATTTGTCTTCAAATTAAACATTTATTTTAAATTATAAGCTGTCTTGTAATGTTCTATCCCCAATATAATTAATAACGTTTTTGCATCCCTGTCCTACGACGTGCAACGAGCGTGTTCTGAAGGAGTGACAAACCACAACTTCCTATGGTACTATTGTTTTCATATTCTAATGATAACGACGAAAGATATAATTGTAATATAAAAGCGAAAGCATATTTTCGTCGGTGCACATATGATTAATGGTTATTAAGGAAACAACATCCATTTTCTCAGTTTACTACATCTTTCATTACTATGAACCGTATATACAGAATCCAGATTAAAAGTGCAAACTTTTGCACGTACAAAAACAACAAACACGTGAACAAATGTTTTAAGCGTGGCAAGAGAAATTAAAGCGTTCGTTAGGAATTAAGGATGTCTCCTTTAAAGATTGACAAAACGCCGCGCTTGTCTTTACACAATTACGTCATTGAAAATGCAAACGCAATGTTCCTTCTTTCTTCTGGTTTCTAGACACGCGTTTTGTTTCTTTTTTGTTTGCGTTAACGCTAAGCTACTTCGTAAAAATAAACCTGAAATAAATTGCTTTTCAAACTCTAAACTTTATCTTCCTTACCTAAAAAGTGTGAAACCTGTAGGTAAAAACAATAGTGTAGAACTATTGAAACCAACCTGATTTGAAAGGATTCATACATTTTACCGTTTCGAATTGCTGCACTTCCGCATGCTACATCACTCACATACATAGTTGCTGCATATGACCTTACATTTGAGCCTCGCTCTGTGAAAAGGGGGTTTAATGCATGTGCGTAAAGTGTCGTTCCAGATTAGCCTGTGCAGTCCGCACAGGCTAATCAGGGACGACACTTTCCGCCTTAACTGGATTTTCGTCAAGAAGAGTCTTAAGTTAAACGAAAAATCCCCCAAATACAGGAAAGCGTCGTCCCTGATTAGCCTGTGCGAACTCTTATATAGGAAGACTCTTTACGCATATGCATTAGACCCCATTTTCACAGAGCGAGGTTCATTTACATGGACTTGACCGAATTTGAATTTAGAGTAGTAAAAATGTGAAATATTGTGTTTTACCGGTTTTACCTAGGTCAAACAATGAACAGTTGTTACAATGGCAACTTCACAATATATACCCAACTGAATAGCAATAAACACTTAACATAGCACATGGCTTAATCCCGAGTATGTTGTTGATGGCGATGTTTAGTGTTTATTGTTATTGTAATATGGCGTTTTATTGCAATAAAATAATTGTATTTAGACCTGGAGTTTGTAATTAACATCAGCAGTAAATCAATGAGCCAAGAACACATTGAATTTTTGCAATGATTGTGGGAATACCACACAGTACTAAAAACTATTGCAGACAATTTCACGCACACATTAATGTACATGTACACCAAAACACCAGCATTAACAGCTTTAACCAAACTATAAAAATCAAAACATACAATTTCACATAACTAAAATATAATAATGTTTATTAAGCTTGTTCTTAGGTCGTTATTGCCAAAACATTATTCAGAAAAATATAACGTAAATTGCTTGAATAATGTTTTCATGCCCTTTACTATGTCTATTCATACGAGACAGGAACACTCAAATTGTAAATAAAAAACGTGGTGGCTTACAGAGAGAACATTGATAGCGATACGTTCAGCCGAGTCAACAATGTTGATTTCTAGCATAACGCAATAATTATGGTGAATGTAAAACAATTTACTTTAGTATTTGCAAATACATACTAAGTATGTAATTGAGATTTTTACACTGCGCATTCACGGCTTCTTCCTGAAATGCTTTACGATGAATTTGGATGTGTACTATTTGATGCAAATTTCTCAAATCTTGTAAACAAGAAGAAATTTATTTTAAATTTGTATTTGCTTCATTTCATTGTGCCACACAAAGTTGTTATTCTGTTACTATGATAAATATTAAACGATTACATTTAAATCGCAATTTTGTTTTCTTGTATTGCTTTCACATTTGAAAAACAATGAAATGATGTATTTGTTTTTCATGTTTATTTTTAATATCGTGTATGTATCGCCCTGTATTGTAAATGCAATTGGTTAATTGCCTTAGTTAAACAGAATAGCGTAGGTTAAGAAGAATTTCTCTCATGAGAATGTTATAATGTCACATATAGCAGTTTTAATCTTGAACAGGCGAGGTAAGCCAATGAAGCATATATACATTTGTTTAATCGGTACAAGCAACTGCATAGTGGCCTGCAAAATTAAAAAGATCCCCACATTTCAAGGCTTGAAAATACCCTCCCTTAACAAGTGAACATAAATGTGTCGTGTGTATGTTTGATAATCGAGCAACTTAACTGAAGTCATCAACTTAAAGAGCAATACACAAATCAGCAAAAGCAGGACAAATGCCCACGACATAGTCTGACATAAGTGTTTCCATACAAACGCAGGACTTCCATAGACAAGCGCAGCAGCCAGTTTCTAGGTCAGTATCTGGCAACGGTCCAAAGCATGAACATGTTACAATACGCAGAAAGCCAGGTCCGCTGTCATCACCAGCTTACGAATCCCAGCCAGTAAATGAAGGCAATTTTAACCCTGTTTAACATTAATTGGCAATGCTTGCGCTAGGGCATAAACAAAACCTCATAATCGAAACGTAATAAACTCGCTGAGATGTCTTGTACTCGATGTGTTATACAGATGTTGACNACAGAGTTCATACAGCTCTGCGAGCGGGTGTTAAATGGTATAGTGTCTGGTTTGGATTAAAAGCTTGGGTGCGAACACTTTTTCATTAACTTCAAATAAAACAATGATCTGGAATAACGTCTTTTTTTCTAGATCATACTTTATAAATGGTCGTTGTTTACTTTTAAGCTCGGGCATGATACAACGCAATTATAGAACATATATATGTACAGTTTATTCTCGTGTTTATAATAGTATTGATAATATCATTTTTAATGTTTTCAACTAATGGTTAATCACGTTCAATTGTTAAACCACATATGTTCCTACAATAGAGAGTTTATTCTCGTGTTTATAATAGTATTGTTTTCGTTTTTAACTAATGGTTAATCACGTTCAATTGTTAAACCACATAATTATTATGTTCCTACAATAAAGTTCTTTACAAAAGGTAATGGAACATTGACCGATTGCCTAGTTTAATCCTTGTTTATTTGACCCTTCACAAATTAGGGGTATATACCTCATGTGAATTGATGTGGACACAGTTAGTTGCAATAAAAAACGTTCGCCTGATTGTGACCCTTGTATTGACCAGACATTCATTAAACTTTACATTAAATGTGTCGTCAGCGTAGGCGTAGATAGTTGTAGTAAATGCAATTTGTTTTAAGAAACATGCAGCGGGCATACAAACACATATACAAAAGACATATGTTAAAAACACATTTCAGACCACGAATTGTCAACCCAAATTGTAAATATTGTTCAGATCAGCTCGACGGGGAAATGTCCTTTACGAATCGGCAACCCAAATTGTTTCTTTTTTTAGACCAGCTCGACGGGCGTCGTCCTTGACCTGTTCGCCCTACCACATGACCCCGAGTTCTGGCTCCTCGCCGTGGGCGTTTATGGGACCGTCGCGACTGTACGCTTTAATTCCACCATCTCTCAGAACGTGCCTTGGGAGAAAGGTTAGCATACACACGAACGTTTGTTTGTTGTTGACAAGCAACATACATAGATAGTTGGACAACGTACAATAAGTAACCATTATTTGTTTGACAACCAAGAAACAGGCAAGTAACTATAGAAATGTACAATTCTATTTAAATAATTTCTCGTTTTCTACAAACAAAACAATTGGAATAGTTGCAGAAACATGAGGTTGTTATTCGTTTGTGACAACTAATGAAAATGATAACATATGCCCGTTGAGTTATATGTTGTCCAACATTCAGAAATAGTTGCTGTTGCAACGTCTATTTTGTGGGCTTCAGTAACGAACACAAGGGAAGGAAACTACATATATTTACCGAAGCAACAAATCTAAGTTTTATTTTTTTGTTAACATAAAAAGGTCGAAACGTTAATACGGCAACGTATATTGATTCGATTTTGACAATGAACTATCAGAAAAATTACTATGGATTCGAGCATGTATGCAATTAAGATTTGACAGTAATAACTATAAAGGTCAGAATATATATTGGAACCTGCATTTTATTCCTTGTTTATAACACTTGTTTGTTGTCAACACATCGGCAGGAGGCTTAAGACGGAAAAGTTCATTTCGACCCTTTAAAACATGAACAGAACAGAACATAATTTTATTACACATAAACTTTACAGTTTCTAGTGTTAAACAAAATGATTATACAAAATATATGAATATAGTAAGTCGTTTTTGCAGAAATTTTCTTATCAAGTAATGGATGAACTTTACAGATATTTAAACAAAGCTCATTTTATCTCACATTTAAACAGCGTCTCTTGCTATATATGGAACAGTTTTTGTATGTCCTTGTGATAGATAGAATAGAGCAATAATTTGTTAAGGACACAAAATAATACAATTTGAATCAGAATCAGTTTAAATTTTAGTAACACACACACTACCGAATTATATTTATACTTATTGTGTATGCAACAACTATATAGGCATAAACTAGCTACACACTCGGTTAAATACAGCATTTCACATAATGTCAAACAGTTTTTAGTTTAAAGTGATACCTATACAAGTTATACATATAACACAATAATACAATGATATGAGTATAAGTTATACATATACAAGTTATAAATATAACACAATGCTATACATTGTTTTCAATGTAATACAGACATAACGTATTTTTTTTTATATTACACTTGTGTAATACAACATTTTTAAGCGTTTTCATTGGCTACAGAATCAATAGCTAACCAATCGCATGGCTTTATTTTGTTGAAATGACGTCGTCAACATGAAATGACGTCACGATAGTAAACAACTTTTAGATCTATCAGCATTTGTTTGGTCAATTAAGATGTATTTTATTTAGTTTAAAAGCATGTAATAAAAAAGATCTGACACTCGTTGTCATATCATACCATATTTTATTAAACTTGTCCAGGAAATTCGTTAGTAAGCTCGCCAAAGGCTCGCCAAAGACTCGCTTACTAACGAAATTCCTGAACTCGTTTAATAAAATATGGTATGATATGACAACTCTTGTCAGATCCTATCTATACAATGATATGAGTATCAAGTTGGCGAATGTTTAGTGCTTCTGTTATCAACTTTCCTAACTTGAACATTTCACTTTTATTGTGTGTAGTTAACAACTTCGTGAGTTTGAACATGTTCGATCTAACTCTATAATACGTTTTGATGTAGTTTTCTCTTATTTGGACAAATTTGGAACATTAAAACAAAAAGTGGTATTCATCCTAAACTTAATTGCTGATAGATTATTGGCAGATTCGTAAATTTCTTTCCATTCTATCATACCTTCCAGTCTGAATTCTCAGGTTATGTGCACAGATGCGTATTTTCGTAATCGCTGATCTTAAATTTCTTGAAACACTCATCTCTAAATATGATTCAAACGCGAATGTTGTTTTTAATGCTTCATATACAATTATACCCTATTATCATTAATATCTCGTGTCGACTCTTGTAAGTATTCGTCGAGAAAACGACTTGTTTAAACAAAGACAAAAACTTAGCCTAATTTATTTGTGAGTTATTAGACCATGCATAAAGGGTCGTCAGCATATTCGTTAAGTAGGCGTAAATCCCTGATTTGGTTACAATAGATATTGTATGGATATGTTAAAGTAGTTTTTCAGTTCCAAATACCCAAAATTGCATACTGTTTCTTTATTAACAATGAAACCTTAGTGATAATTTAATCTTTATCACTGTGCGTACTCATCGCATATCATACGTATAACAATAAACACCAAAAGCAACATTATTAGTTTGTTAATCGACCGTCCATGCCAACCTAAAACGGTCGTTGATCCCCAGTCGGGATTAATGGTCCATTATACCTACCACCCGGTTGATTATACCGTCATGTAAAACAGTTATGTCCATGAAATACATGTATACATAAAATGAACTTTCGGCTGTACCAACAAAAGTGTAACCATATGATCGCATGGTCCTTTATTTATGTCAATAAGCCACTTGCCAAACGATGTTGCACAAAACAGTTTTAGTGGATAAGGGTATCACGTTGACAGATTTTTCTAAACGTTTAAACGAAATGAAGTAAACGAAACGTTACCGTTTAAACGGTATCCCTATGCCCGTTTTAAAAGCATCAGTACCATCGCATTTCCAAACTGAAAGTAGTAATTAGTTTCGCAAGTTATTTTCAGTGCATATCCCATTTGCGCAATGACGTCATATTTAAACCATTAAATATTATAAACTAGACCATCCGTTTCACCACATGTGTATTCGTCATTCTATAAAAAAACAATTTAAAAAACGTCGAAAATAATGTAAACTCGACGAAAAATACTGGATCCGAAAACGACACTCCGAAACAAATGTACGTATTTTGCACATGAAATACAATGTGCATATCGTTTGACCGCAGAAAATGTAAAACCAGTTTACTAGCAAAAACGTAATCAATATATAATTTGGTTAAAATATTGCTTTTCAACATGCTGCCGCAGAGCTTTACTTTGCTAATCAATCACTTAAAATATTTCAAGATGGCGGCATATGCACTGTTTCGTTGCCAAGTTGTAAGATTTTCGAAAGTAGCGAAGATTTTCCGTAAGTTTCCGTTCATGTCCGCTATCATCCGCTAACCAATTAGAAATAAATTACTGCCGAAATCGGTAGTGCCCGGATTTACCGCAAGTTCGCGGATTCGCAGTTCGTCATCGATATATACTTCGTACGGCTAGTCGGCTACGTTATTTGCACCCCAATATTTATTATATTGATATTGACTGTCGTTTAAACGTTTACTGTTTTTGTAAACGTTTTTGAGCAAAACACGAAACGCGACCGTTTAAACGTTTAAACGTGATACCCTTACTAGTGGACAAGACAACAAACACACACAAATGAATAAAACTGGAATCAAAACAAGAGTGTATTACGTATCTTTGTACGTGTAAATCGTATGACTATGGTTGATTCGAATCTAATTCTGTAAGGTTCGACTAACACTTAAACTGGTTTTAACAATGCTTGGTATTGACCGTTCCAAGGCGGCGATCCCAGTTTAAATCATTTTATGTTTATTATTAATGTTCTACAAAACAAAGAGTAGTGTATACGATCCAGAATTTATATCCTGAGACAATTTCTTTAGTTTTCGTTATTTTCTATATGACATGACCAGGGACATTCATTTTAGTAAGAGATTAATTCCCACGGGTTAATTAGGAATAATAAAATTACCCCCCCCGTGTAAAATGTTTTATATTTTAATTTGTACTGCTGCGTACAATGCGACCAATTGTCATTGTAGGTGTTATCAAGAAGTCAGATTCTCTCACCGGAAGTGCGGAGGGCTCTTGGACTCTGCTGAAGTCCTCAACCATACCCCTCAGCTTCCAGTTGCCCATCGTCGACGGACGGTTGCATCCGCGCGTTTCCTGGAAACATCCGGTGGTGGCGCCTCCAAATCGGAAATTGGAATACCAGGTGCACGTTCTGCAGACGTTTTGGAAGTCTGATGAAGCAAGTCCAAAGCATTGGGGGCGTTTTGTCACGTCCTATCCGCACGAGCAGGTGAACTTTTTTAATAATCATTTAAGTTAATACTAATATCTCTGCTACTGATACAAGTGTTTAAATTGTGTTTAACATTATTACTTCTAATGCCATTGGCACAACTACTACTGTATCTTCTACTACTGACTGTACTGTGGTAAATGCGGCTGCTGATATAGAGTTCTGGATTTATTAATTTTATTGCTGATTTCATATCAACATTTTCCATTTAGTGCCTCTTGTATTGGTACAACTGTTAATACTGCTTATACTACTACGGATTTTACTACCGACATTATATCCGCAATTTCTTATTTTAGAATACGATCACATGTATATCCCTTTGAGCGCTGGAACCGGATTTTAAAGGCCTTTGCAAACAGTTTGGATCCAGATGAGACGCCACAGAACGTGGCGTCGCATCAGGATCCAAACTGTTTGCTATTCTGATAGTGGCCTCTGAAAAAAAGTGAAGAAAATTATGATCTAAGCAGACGACATTTTAGCAGATGACAAATTTCCCAGCATGCAAAGGGTTAAAATTCTGATTTGTTGAGCTCATCTGAGAACGTTGGTTCATGGTAAGTTTTGTGATCGCCTTTTGTCCGTCATGCGTCGTGCTTCGTTGGTCTTGCGACGTCAACGTTTGCCTCCAGAACGCTCAGGAAGCCACATCTTCATTAAACATCGCCAGAAATTGTCCCTATGATGTCTCGGCCAAGTTCGAAACTGGTTCATTTGGGATCAAAAACTTGATCACTAGGTCAGTTTTAAGATAAAATCTTGTTAACACTCATGAAGATCTTTGTTCCCGCGTATCAGACACTTGGTCAAAAGATTTGTTCTAATGATTTCTCCGCTGTGAGAGATATGGTTCCGGTTTATTGAAAACTTTAATCGCCATGTAGCGGGGCAGTATTCCTCATGTGGCGATAGTAAAATGATTTAAAAATTCTAGTAGACATATTTTTGACCCACTCATAAAAAAAACTTGCCCAGAACATTAACAAATTGTGTTGTTATGATATCTGAGCTTAGGTCGAAAATGACTATTGTTATTCCAAAACATGCCTGCCAGGTAATTTGGGCGGTTTTTCTTCACTATCCGCTCAGAACAGCTTAGTTTCTTGGGCATCTTAGGTGAACGCCTTAGGGCCTTTAGCCCTCTTGTTAAATAAGATGGTCTTGTGTTAATCCTAGAGCCACACACGAAAATAATTCAAGAAATTGAAGTGTGATTGAGTACTCACTCGATATTAATTACGGCAGTACAAATATAAATTTGAGACAAGCGTTTTCTTTGATGCAGGTTTATTGATAACAGTTTCCCCCAGTAACTTCAATTTGCGCATTAATAAGGCTGGGCATTCTACAAAGATCAAACTTATAGCGTATTTAAAAAAAGATAAACGAAATTCTTAAAGAGTTAAATGCCTGCGTGTTGTGTTATTTGAGACTTAAATTAACATCTTAAGAATGCAATCAGAAATCTTATTTCTGAAATTATCTTATGGATTTTAGATATCATATACTAATAGGTGCATTTAATATACTTATGTATTATGACCGTGTTATGTAATCTATGAGCACGTCACGATTTATGACGCAGTCTAATGTATTAAAACGAATGATGATGTATCAGGCGTTACGTGATGAAGTGTAACAACATCCTTAATGAAGCCTTAACAGCATCAACAAATAAAAACACAAAAACATCGCATCAGAACCATGGCATTACATTTTATCAGATCATGTGAGCACGAAGTGCCTATTGTGAACTATTGTGATCTCCACGTGTCCGGCGTTCGTCGTGCCTCGTGAGTCGTATGACGTCAACCTTTTGCTCGTTACCGCACTAGAGGCCATATTTTTATCCAATTTTGATGAAACTTGCTCAAAATGTTAACCTTGACAATATCTTGACAGAGGCCGAATATGGGCCGCGTTCACCCGGTAAAATCATCGAAACACCATGTGACGACTCTGGACGCCTCATATAAGACTCAATCTCGATGAAACTTATTCAGAATGTGTATCGTGAAAATATCTAGACCGAGGTCGAATATTGGTTACTTTTTACTTATTTCATATACATGGGGGTCACCGTGAGTTATTTTTAGAAAATCATTTTTTAAATACAATATATGTTTTACACATCGCCATTTTGGCAATGCATGAAACGAAGGTAGTGTTTAATATGTAAGTACAATACATAAATACTGATCCATGCACTTAATGTTTAAGTGAATAATCAAGAAAATATAGTATGTTAGAATATTGAAAAAAAAAATGAAAAAAAAATGGAAACCCAGAATCGACATTTAGGGTTATTACGAGTTGACAAATCTTTAAGTCTTGGCATGTTGTTACCATGCACAATTTTCCGATATACAATACATATACATATTTTTGCGTAGTATAATAGACATAAGTGCTTTGAATTGTATTACTGTAACGACGAGTGTACCAGCATAAAGTATAGATAAAGAAATCGAAAGGTCACCGTGAAATATTATTTGCTGCAGCGATTTTAAGAAATAGCTTAATTATATGAAAATACACAAAATACAAGTGTCGTTTTACAGTCTTAATAAACAAACATTGATCAAGATAATACAAAATACAACTTAATACACCATCTTTAAGTGAGAGATAATAAATGGCATGTTTATACTAACTTTTTGATTATTAACTTCAATGCCGCAAGTGATATGTAGTTTCGTTTAGCTTTAACAACAAAGTAAATAAAGACCGAAAAGAGGAAACGAACGCTACACTTCGAAACAAGCGGAAGTCATTGACTTATTAAGCTTGACGTTGATCTTGAAACACTCGGACAATGCGTTCTTTAAACTGACTTTGACTCCGCTTCAAGCAGAAACCCATGACTTCGACAGGATTGGAAGTCATAAAATTGACATTGTTTGCCATTTCAGCCTGAACTGAACCTCACGGGGATCGTGTACAACGCGCATTACTACGTGCAACTGGAGCTCGTTTCCAACAGGTCGTGGATGGGGGAGCTCAACTTTACAACCCCTAAATGCGATGACGCAGACTTGGTGGAACCGGAAGTGTGTGACTCCGATGAAGTTAACAGACCAATCGTAGTCGTCACCCAGGGTCCGGCCCCTTTGCCGAGAACCACGAAGGAATTTATTGGGACTGGGGAGGTGTTTGATGTTGACAATAGTAAGTTTGGTTACTTTTGTATTGTTTTGATTATAACGTTTTCTATCTAGAATAATGTATGTGAGTATTATTGGTCGAAGTTGTTGTACTTATGAGATAAAGTATGTTTTGTGAAGTAACATTTAAAAGATAATGACGCTGATGAGTATTATTCTTATCTTGCTGCTGTTGCTGACGCTGCTGGTGTTGACGATTGTTGTTCCTGCTGCTTGTGATGACGATTATGATGATGATGATGATGCTGATAACTCAATTATTTATATTTAATTTCATAGTAAGTGCGATAAACTTTTCGACGAGTCGACGATGACTAGCTAGATCTCTGACGACTAAGATGATCTAAATTTATTTCAGAGGCGAACACTAATCTGTATCACGACGGTGATGACTCCGGTCTAGGTACTAACTTGAATTTCTTCTGTAGTTCATTTATGAATCTTCAAATTTGAATTATGTCGGGGTTAATAACACAAATAATATTCTAATAACATTTTGTCTTTTCTCAAAGACATATTCGGATAGTTGCCGATATTATAAATATTAACGCTAATGACAGATTAAACTTACGTTGCTCTGTAAATATTAAAACAATAAATAATATCAATTATGTTTCAAATACGAAATTCGCAAGACACTGTCTTTCACAAATTGCCCAACATTTCCCATCGCTGTTTTATCCTTTAAGACTGGAACCTAACGGTCACGAGTCGCGAGTTCGACCCCGCCAGCGGTCAGGTCGTGGTGACCTTGAAGTGGCTGGCGATATTCAATCACTCCAAGGTCATCTACAACGTGCACTGGACGAACAGAATCCACGCGGCCCATGTGGATGGCGGACAACACGTGGTGAACACTTCCGACACGTGGTACCTGCTACGCTTGCGTGCAAAGAGCGAGTATGACGTATATGTAAGTGAACCGTTTATTGGATGAATGTGTACCTCTTTTACTCATTATCTTTAGTTTTTTAAGAATAAATCTAAAACTCTATATAGTGTGCTTCCTAGAGCAATGTTATATGAAAGTAATGGTTTGCCGCATAACTAAGTAATTTCTATCGTAAACACTCACTATAACTTTCATAATTGACCGTCGTATATTATTTACGTTTGAAGTCAACAAAATTGAATTCTTTGAGGACGATTGAAACGCCGAAAGTTTTAGTGTGAACGATAAAAAATTACGTTTTGTGAAGCCTTCAGGGCGAGTGATGCCTCGACTGAGAAAACAGGGCCGTTGTATTCTTTCTCATTTTATGTTCGGTGCCTTGTCATCAATAAATATTAAATAACACAGGGAGCGTGTTGACTTTTCTATGCCCTTATGCCACGTGTTCTATTCAAGGTGTCTGCAACCTACTCTGACCGACAGGACCCAGTGCTCAGCAGCCCCGTCAGCGTGTCAACCATGGCCCCGGAGAACATGCCTCACGTGTCAAGTTCACGTGTATCAGTGATAGGTGTGTTTGAAATAGCACATATGTCCACTGTATATTTTACGTCTTTAAGGAATATTGAATTACCAATAATAAAAAGACGTTCAGCGTTTTAACTGCTAACCGCAATTTAGATAATATTTTGTTGTGCGTGAAATACCGATCCTAATAATCCATTATGTTAATAAAAGTTCTTTTCAAAATTCGAACGAATAACAATTCCATTTTTAAAAGAAATTATCGTAGCGACATCTCGTATAAATATTATCGTATTGACATCTCGTATGGACATTTTCGTAACGACAACTTGTACTTTCAGACAACGAGAAGGAGATTCTGAATGGCATCATCCTCGGCGTCACGGTCGTCTCCAGCCTCATGATGGTCGGCATTATCGTCCTGTTCGTCTACAAGAAGCGACAGAGCTTCCGGGACATCATGCTCACCAAGACCGCCGTTGCGAAGAGCAACAGCTACAAGTCCAATGTCGGATGTGAGTATTAAGTGTGAATTATTGTTATTTTGTGTCGAAAATTATGACGTTGACTTATGTCTCTGTTGTGTCAGATTTCAGTACTGTGAATCATTCCTGTTGTGTCGGATGTTACAGGTATTGTTGTTTCTGAATTGGTTTTAATATCATTTTGACATTGAACAGGTTCTGGTGAATATCTAATTTTCCACCTAGAAATCGACTCATATGGATCGTTGATCAACGAAAAATATCAGTCCATGTACTTCCTTGGTATTGTAAAAAAATGAAAATGTGTCTTCTTGCCCTTCGGATCTGTACCAAAGCTATGTCGTGTACTCATGGTAACAGACCGCTACTATTTTAGTGTATGTATATATCAAGAACTGTATGTTCTTATTTGCTCGAGCTATTACATTTCAAAACAATCCAATGTTAGAGGCGCTAGTACATGAAGAAGGTCAAAAACAAAAACAAACACAACTTTCTTCTCTTTATATGGGATTTCTGACGTCAAATCCCATTCGATCGCACCACGTTCTGGATTAACACCGGATTACAGACGATAACAGCCACTAAGCGGCGAATTATACGTTTATTAATCGTGCGGATTTATGTTTTCTTGGACGCTTGCATCTGACAAGCAGACGCTTGATAATTGGTGCAAAGCGGCGGGGAACCGGCGAGTCATAGACGCTCGGGGTTCCTGTGCGCCGCTTGAACAGCAGCTGCTCGGAAACTGGGTGTAGTTTTTTTTACAGCAACTGTAATTTGAAGAAATCGTGTTCAATTTAGCGCAATTTAAATGCGGATTCTATGCCTCGACCATAATAAATTACATTTACACGTCGGGTTATACCGACCGACAATCGTTTCAATATACATCATGTATATGTGGAAAGGGCTCCTCAACTGGTTATGCAAGCGGTAAGTAACGAAAACCCCATGGCCGCAATACAAGATAAGGACAAAGTAAGTTAACCAGTAGATACGTTTCAGTCAATGATTAAGTTAACCAATTTTGAGTAATTTTTTTGTTTTGAATTATCGAGTCGATTAACTACGTCTCATTGGACAAACAATCTAGGAAAACATAAATGCGAAGCGATTTATGTTTGTCTACGTGTATATTACACCATTTAAAGAAAAACGACGCCTTTTCATGTCGCCGTTGATCATAATAGTACGACCTTCGTATTATGATTCCATTGCACAAGACCAAACATTGGTTTTACACAAATCGGTCAAAACGTTAAAGGAGAAAACATCTCATCACGATGGTTATCTAAGGACGCGCACAATCCCTCAAGTACGGAAAAGCGGATTTCTCTACCATAATTCCTGCATACATGATGTATGTATGTAGTTATTTTACCATTACACTACAGGAAGAGAAAACGTAAAAGGTTAAGACTTACATTGCAGCGTTTGAATAATGTCGGTTAAGACTACATTGGGGAACTACGCTTAGAACAGCCGGGTCTCATCTATCGTGCTGACTTGACAAACACGACGTCGGATAATCCTTTTCCGAATATAAATGCTAGCTTAAAACGGATTCTAGGTATCTTTCGCATTAATCTGCGTCTCGTTTGAAATGTTTATAGTTATCGTGGCACATCTCGATCGTGTGGCTTATCAGTCGATGAAAAACCGCGTACATGATGAAGCGATGGGCATGGCGGTAACAAATGTTCGAGTTTCATGGTTATTTCTTTTCGTGAGTTATGTTTACATAACGAAAACTATTAAAGATATCATCAGGTCTTTGGTCTATAAACTTTCCCCGCCTGCATAACGTGCGTGACTTTTCTGTAATTAGATTTAATATGGACGTTGACTTTTAGATATACCTTGTGCGTCGAGTTTAAAAAAAAAGAAGAAATATGCATCTGTCTTATATTTCTTTAATCTATCCTGGGTTTGACATTGACAGACGGCATAATGATTCCAAACATGCAATTGTGCATTCTCTAGAAACCTGATGTTTGCATTTTCTTGAAATTCAGCCAAAGTGCACTGCGTTCTTAACGCTTCGCGACATCGTTATATGCATTATTTATGTTCACTATGGGAATGATATAAGCAAAACATAAATCCCTGCCATAGATGTTCGTACACCTTTATGCTATTGAAAAGATATATACAATATTGAATATAGGTATGCCTTAGTGCCTATCGCTAACCGACACTTGTCCCCGTAGTGAACATGGAAAGGAATCTTAGCATGCTGCTATTTATGGATATCATGGCTACCCATATAAATATGTGAACATATATTTAACGATCTTCTTGGCCTTCTTAGTTATGCTACTATTGGTGGATATCATGGCTGGACACCTTTACCCTTCACACTGCAATTAGACATACTGATGATGAATCTCCAAAGCTAATCTGCTAATCCTAATCTCCATTCTTATCTTCGTCTTCAAATAAGAACGAAATACAAATCATATGTAGCAGCGAGCGTTCGGATGAAAAACACCCCACTCCGCTGCAATTTAGAAATTTATCACCCTGTCCGTCACTCATCGGGTGTAAATTTATCTTTCAATCTTCCTGTTTAAGAAACCGTTTTAATTGAAAGAAAAGCACTTATGTTTTAACTACGAATGTTGCCATTTATGATTCTGGTGTGAGCATAGTTAACAAGCTTCGTGTCTTCTTAATCTGATCGACTTTATTTTAGACTTTTAATGCAATTTTTGATTTTTTTAAGCTCATTGCATTAAAAAATACACGTAAAACATTCATGTAGTAATTAATGAAGACTATTAATATGAAACCAAAATAGCAAATAAATGCGTGGAATTAGTGGAACACTGTTGAGAAAAGAAATTGCGACACGTAAACAACATTTAAAGACGTACTTTCGTAAATACTTTCGTCATTCAAAGGTAGGGCTGACTACTCGAACAGGTTCGTGATCAACAAGGGCACTTAGTTTTGATTTGCAGTGTGTAATGTTTACTTAAACACTTGACTTTTCTTCCAATGATACTGCCGAGAAATCGAACCGATTACAATGTCGATGAACATTTTGTTTACCAAATGTACTTACTTAAAAATAAGTTCGTCATCCCCAGGTAAGGTCGATTACTCGAACCAGTTCGTGTTCAGCAGTGATGATTGGGAGGTCGACTGCTCCCAGCTTAAGTTTGCCAGTCATATCGGCCAGGGCGCTTTTGGCAAAGTGGTCACGGGCTACTACCAGGACGAAAAGGTCGCCATCAAACTTATTCGAGGTAAGCTTATCGTACTTGTAGAATTAAGAGAAACTTCAGTTTAACAATGTATTTCTAAATCCAACCAATATTCTGGAAACATATGACCTACATTTGGCAATAAGCATCAGGTCTTGTTCAACAAGATAAGATTGTTTTCAATAAAATGAACACACCTTCAATTTTTAATGAAATTGAATGTGAAATACAGAATGTTAACCTTATGTTTGTACAACATTATTACCTCTAAAATAGTAAAATAAATGAATTGAATAAATTACTACAGGCAGTTAAGAACTTATCATTAAAACAAACTGAATAGTTTTTGAGAAACCATGTTCTCCATTAAGTATTGTGTATGAATATGTAATAGTTTTTAAAATAATTATGGTTTGCCACCAAAACAACGCATCAGACAACAGTTTTGATATCTTTCTTTTAAACTTCCATATTTTTAGATAAATATTTACCCTTCCTCTAACTTTTGCCATGTACATGAACGAGTCAATTTAAAATAATGTATGTCCATCCCAGGTGGAGTTGTCGCATGAGTGACAGAAATATACGCAATGATTTAAAGTATGTTCAAACATATTGTAATCACTTAACAGCTTGCCAAAGTTCGTTGAAAGTATTTTGTAAATATACAGAAACATTACCAGCATTAACAGCATTATCTTTAAATACAATCTGAAAGGCGGCACGATGTAACTTTCTTCTTTCATCGTTAGTTTTTTGGTGATTGATCCTCTGCACAAGGGTATATATACATACACCTACGTTATTCTAAACAAAAGGCAAGCAATACTTTGCGGTATTCGATCCAAACACCTTCCAAAACAACCTGTGGAGAACAAGAAAGGATGCTCCGAGGTCAGATTATGCGAAAGACGTAGACGCATACCACATAGGTGTTAACAAGTTTATCATCGTGTTTGTAACTTCTAGGAAGCCATTAAGTTGGAAGCGGCAAGTTCTTTCTAGCATTAAATTAAAGATATGAGAGTGGCTAATAAATCGCATATCTGATACTAAGTTATTTTAGATGAACCTATAACGAGGCTCCAACTAATCACCACCGCCGGGCTTCCGTCACTCATGTTCTCTCGAAATATCGAGAACAATTAGATTAGCGCCGAGAGGATTAGCCCACCATGCGGCTTTCGTGTTTAAACTTAATTTTTCAAACGGGATTACCCGCTCTCGGAACTTTGAGAAAAAGCATTCCTCGCTGTGCATGTCTGTGTGCAATATTTTGTAAATGCCCAATAAAAACGTTAAAACGCAATGCTCTTCTGTAATAACCGTAAACTAGCAGACTTGGTGCCTATTTCGTATGGTTCAACGAGTAGGTGTCATCAACTATTTAAGTGTTTATCATATTTTAAAGTGTTATATGGGCTCGATCACGATTGCTGGACCGTCATTTTGCCAAACACTTAACAGAAATAATTATTCCTTGACATTATGTTTACGACGTTAAAGGTGTGACATTATCGAAGTTCTAATCTCAATTCTGTTTATTACAACATAAACTAGAAATGGCGCGGCAGAGGCCGACGCGTATCTCCACGCCGAATATTTGACCTAGGTGTGCCCCAGGGTTGGTAATGGGGCCATGCATAGTTGAGATTGACTGTATTGTCATAAGAGAAGTTCAGTATCAATTAGAAATGAATTGGTGTAGAAATGAAGAAGTTATAGTTAAAGGCAATTTTGGGTGGGTGTGACCTATGTGGGCAGGGCGCCCCAGGGTTGGTTATGGGGCCATGCATAGTTGAGATTGACTGTATTGTCATAAGAGAAGTTCAGTATCAATTTGAAGTGAATCGGTGTAGAAATGAAGAAATTATAGTAAAAGGCAATTTTGGGTGGGTGTGGTATATGTGGGCGG
>VMBQ01001829.1:0-66252 GCA_007657795.1 Dreissena rostriformis | reverse complement strand
CTCTAGAAGTCACATTTATTGTCCAATCTTCATGAAACTTAGTCAGAACATTTGTTCTAACGATATCTCGGATGAGTTTGAAAATGGTTCTGGTCTGTTAAAAAACATGGCCGCCAGGGGGGGTGGCAGTTTTCCTTATATGGCTATAGTAAAACCTTGTTAACACTCTAGAAGTCATATTTTTGGTCCAATGCTCATGAAACTTGGTCAGAATATTTGTACTAATGATATCTGGGCTGAGTTCGAAAATGGTTGAGATCCGTTAAAAAACATGGCCGCAAGGGGGCGTGGCATTTTTCCTTATATGGCTATGTAGTAAAACCTTGTTAACACTCTAGAAGTCACATTTATTATCCAATCTTAATGAAACTTGATCAGAACATTTGTTTTAACAATAGCTAGGCTGGGTTTGAAAATTTCTATGATTCGTTGAAAAACATGGCCGCCAGGGGGGGGGCAGTTGTCCTTATATGGCTTTAGTGAAAACTTTTTGACGCTATATAATAGCCACATTTATTGGCAAATCTTCATGAAACTTGGTCAAAACATTTGTCCTAATGAAATCTCGGCAGAGATTGAAACTGGGTCATATGAGCTCAAAAACTAGGTCACTAGGTCAAATATCAAAAAAACATGTTAAAAGTCACTTTTTTGGTCCAATCTTCATGAATCAGCTTGCATTTTTTCAGAATAGTCTAGTTCCTTTTGCTCTCAGGTGAGCGCCTTAGGGCCTGATGGCCCTCTTGCTTTCAAAAAGCGTGGGGATAAATATTATTATGCATACTATATGTTTTTACCATTTCAGACTGTGCGCCGATATCGTACAAAGAAGATCTTTTGGCGGAAATAAATTTAATGAAGAGGATTGGTTCCCATCCCAACATCGTTTCAATGATTGGCGCGTGCACAAGAGCGGAACCAATCTGCCTCGTTATGGAGTACGTTCCATACGGGAATCTTCAAAACTTTTTGAAGTAAGTACGAATCTATATTTTTCGATTTCGTAACTTAAGGTGAAAAACACTTGTTTACGTGTCTATAGATTATTTTTCAGGATCATTGAACTCCTAGTTCTTTGGGGAACACCCTTCAAAGATATGTCTTATGTCAACTTTAGATGCAAAAAGGACATTTTTATAACTGTTTGAAGTTTATATTTCGTTCTTTGTAACTTGATATACTACTTACGTTGTGTGCGAGGAAAAGTTCATGAGGTATTGGCATCGACATACATGTACATACATAATTATAAAGTCGATGTCCTATTAAACGGCTTTATAATGCAATTTGTATTGTGGTAATAAACACACGTTTTTTTGCCAGCCATATATCACAAGGCTCCCTTAATGTTATTATAGAGCACTATTAAATGTAATATTCGCTCTTCGTATTTTGCATACTTTCCATTGACGGTAATTAGCAAAACATGTTGGTAAATACTTTCCTAAATCTCGGGTATTGATATGTTCATTGAAGTCAAGATTCACACCACAAATTGGAGTAGTCTCATAGACAGCCAACGTGGCATTAATTACATGCGAATATAAGTTAACAAACAGGTTCCGTAGATGAAATGTTTATTGAAATGTCTGCGAACTTCAGCGGCGGATAAGCCTTCCATTCCGCATGGGGCAGCCAAAACAAATAGGGTTGCTTTATCAAATTCCGATAATTAATTAGCACGCATGTGAATTCACCGGTCCTGTTGTAATTCAAGAATAAATAATCTTTGCGCGAGGTAGCGGTATCCGGTGCGTAAAGATCCGAGGTTCTAAGACACCTGTTTCGTATGGTGGTGTTCTTATTGCGCCGTAACAAACTCGGTTAATCCTTTTATATACACCACTGTTGAATAGTTTCAAACGTTGTAAAATTTATGGTGATAAGCTCAATCAAAATGTATAATACACATCTTTATTATAAAGTCGCCTAGGAATTAACAAAAATATAACTTAACAGATCTCTGTTAAAATTGTTTCTGACTTGAGATACAAAACTGCATTTTAATCGGTCAAAAATAACGAGTCGGCGATTATTATTCGTGTAGTTTCATAACACGCGATACGTGTTTATGCCTCTGGAGTGAATCGAGTAAGTACTCTACGTTCGTACCTAGTGTACAGTAACTATCTCCGTTCTCACCAAGCGCTTTCGAACATAAACACAATTAAATGCATTACTTGCAAACAAAATAGCTTAAGTGAAATACACAGATTTACATTTAATTTGAACTGCTGCACTTTAAAATAGTCATTTTTTTGCGATTGACTGGGGTTTCATTATGAGGTTTACGGTAAATCATACAATGAATTTAAGCCCGATGGTTTTTAATGTACTATATACAATCATGTCATACTAGTGTATTTTGCGAGTTGGTGATAGAGTGTATATAATGTTTCTATAAAAGTATGTAAGCACTAGAATTTAAATAGAACATGTAATAAAACATGTGTTCTAGAGTAAGATTGCTCGAACATTACGTTATTATCACTCACCGCGATCTACGAAAATTTTCTTTCTGCACCGTTTCAAAAACTGAAACAACAACAGCGATTTCAAAATGGATTGTGCCAAAATTGATACATGGCAAGTCAAGATAGGCGGGTACTTGGCTTTCATCCCATCGGCTTAATGCAAAATTTATCTTTTGAATATAGGCCTTATCTCCGTCCGTTTTATTATCTATCCGAAATCCGCTCAACTCAACTGATTTGCGCGGTTTATACATAATAGGTTAAATTAAACTTAATAATCGAGTCATGAAGTGCTGTACTCTTTTTAAAAAAAATCATCATATTTAAACGAAGGCATGTTTTACACTTTAGAATGTTGTTGTGGTTTTATCGTTTGGAGATATTGAAAGGGAAAGCATAGGTGTTCACTACTAAATCCGTGAAATATTATAAAGTTAGAGATTAAAGTTAAAAATTCGAACTGAAAAAAGTTACACTCCACTCTTTTCTTGGTTTGAACATAGCATATCGTTTTTTTTTTATTTCATAAATCGATTCAGTTAAGAATACCCGTTAATAAATAGTTATGGGGGTCTCTATGTGCACAATGTTGTATTTATTTTCGCTCGAAGTTGTCGTTTTTACATTGAAACATTTTAGGAAACTATTTAGTATATTGTGACCACAACGAGACAAAATGTCGGGACAATCTATTCGACAAACCCGTCATTCTCATAAATCACCGAGGAGAAAACTCTAAAATTATGGTTTCAATTTTTTTTTAATTCGATTCAATGATGGACGACTCGAAATTAATTGTCAGTTACCGTACATCTCAGGTTTTGTTAAATATTGATATGCAACCGCGAGGAGTCTCCAAATATTCAACAGGATTGCATACTGCAAAGTTGTTCGCTTGATATTATTATTACTGATTTAAATGTAGTTTTTTATTTTCTATGATGTCAATAAGAAAGAATTGTTTGCAATTTCAATTTTATTATATATGGGTTTGATTGTTAAAATAATTTCAATAGTTTTAAATATTAAATTATTTATTAATCGCCTAAACAATTACTTCGCATACTGTTAATAAGAACCTCTCCGAAAGCATTCGCTGCTGCAAAGTCTCATCGTCTCTATTACCGGTACTTTATCTTACGTCCGTTTTTTGTTCACAGGAAGTGTCGAATGGAGGGCGAGCTTTCCGCGCAGCCTGGGCGATCAAGCGAGCTGAACTATGCTCTCGTAGACGACCTCGGGGACATCAACAACGGAGTTATAACGCCCGCGGATCTGCTGTCGTTCGCGCGCCAGGTTGCCATGGCGATGGTAAGCGTCATTTAGTTTAAAATTGCGCCGCGCTCTGAGAAAATGGGGTTAAATGCATGTGCGTTTCCGCTTAAAGACTTGATTTTCGTCAAAAAGAGTCTTTTTTTAAACGAAAAATACAATAAAAACGAAACGTCACGGGCTAATCTGGGACGACACTTTACGCATATGCATTAAAACCCCCTTTTTACAAACTGAGGCATAATAACATGTGAGGAGAACATGCCGCCAATTCATTAGCCACGAGTATTTGTGTTGTAATCGAGTGCAGCGGTAAATGTCTTAGCAGTTCAAGCCACGAGTATTTGCTTTAAATCGATTCACATTTCAGGTAATTAATTAATGAATAAATGAAAAGGTATGAGTTAAACTGTATACCTACAATTGCTTATGAATTGCGAGTGTGCAAAGGCGAAGATCGAGTAAACATGCAGTCAATTACAATAATTGTTGAAACAGTTTTTTTAAAGAGCAGTTTCGGAACTTAACATTATAATATACCGTCATTCTTGTTCAAGCAGTTTTTATAAAAATAATTACACATTGTATTCTCAGGAAAACTTAATATATCAATTAATTAAAAAAAAAATGTATCATACATGTTATTTACGGTGGTATATCGCGTGAACACGTTATAACTATCGCGTGCGCACGTAACACAGAGCGCTAAATAAAATATTCCTTATGTCATTTTTATGGCACCATATGTTATCTGAACAAATGTGTACCTTGATTTAGGAATGGTGTAATTCTTACCGACACAGCTAAATTGCCAAAAAAGAAGAAGGAAGAAACGACATTTTTCGATCCCGCTCAATCGCATTAGGATATCATTTAAATTTATGTTTTGAATATACTCATTTCCAAAACGCAGTATTTTCAAGTGTGCGTTTCATCTGTACGTACATTTATTGCATTTATGAGCAGAAGAAGTTGATGTCTGATTATACACCCACACTAAACTTTGATTGAATGTGTTTTCAAATGGTTTAAGTGTTTTAATGGCTGGTATAATGTTTATTTAGTTTGTGTTTTGAGTGTTTTTGAAATATCTCGAAGTATGTCGAAAGTAAGTCCATGTTTACTGAGACCTTGTTATTATGTTTATTACGTCACATTATTGAGTAAGATAGACGTAATACAACACATACAGCAATGACTTGTGTCTTCGCGGCAATGTCTTATTTAAAGGTGTATTGCAAAAGGATTGTGACAATCATATGCGAGATATGATGCACGCAAAGTTAACTGTTGGTAATTCGTTAACGTGATGGATGAATTATATCTGAGCCTGTGCAAGTGAACTCAGACCACCTTCGCCACCATATAGTACGCACCATAATAATAATCATTAGCATCAGCAGTATGATGATGTTCATGATTATAAATTTGGGGAAAACATATGCATATTTGGCATGGGGGAATGGGTCCGACTATCGGACCCGTGAGATAGGCAGAAAAAGGCCTGCAACTGCAGTATCAAACAACAACGAAATTAATTTCCACAACAGGGTCGTCTAGTGATCAATGTCATTACTATCATTATCATCGTAATCATCATCATCATTCTCATTACCATCACAATTACCACGGATGAAATAGTCATGCTCATCTTGTCAAATAACTGTTGTTTTCAGGCTTTACGATAAGAAATATATACCGGTAGATTATGACACTGGTATTGCAAATGCTTCATTTTAAAACAATATAACATTTCAGATGTAATAACTTACACTTTCTTACAGAGTTCAAAAGGTTAAATTTTAATTTAGTTTGCTGGTGTGCATAAGGACCGAATAAATTTCCTGTTATTCCCAGGTGAATTGCGGTTGCAGTACACCTATATCATTACAGGTGAAAAAAAAGCGTGAATCCGGTAATCCGGTACGGTTCCGTATCGACAAACTTGTTTGAAAGATTAACTGCAATCCTTTGGCATTTACCATCAACCATCGAACAACGCGGTTCCAATAAATATCCGCCGTTCCAATCATATCTTGACATGAACAGTATGTTAGCTGTCTTAGACTACACAACATATCGATGTGGCTGCGCTCGACATTTCTTTGGCGCACCATTTTACAGGTTTATAGAGTGATGAAATGTTTCGACATTTTTTTTCTTCAAACGCAATCAAATGTGCATACTAGTGTCTGAAATATCATATTAAGTTCGACTTGTTGAACGAAGTTTTATCAACTCCGTCAGAGTTTTGTGTCTTTAAATCGCTACAAATCATTGTTTTACATACACTATGAAAGTAAGGTTTGCTAATATATTGCAAGCTGTTACGACGGTCGGCGTCTTGTTTTCAATCCAGGAAACCTGCAAAAAGACATGGGCTAAGTTAAGAAAGAACCTGAAAAGCATTGAATAGTCCAATTTGTTAATGCGTTGTTATGTCCATTTCATGAATTTATTTCGCACTCGTACTAATAACTACTCAGGTTCTCTACATTCATGTATACACACATAACCTGGCTGAAAATGAATATACAAGAATTAATGCTGTTAAAAGTCATAAAACCTCCGTTTGTTATTATGCTTGAACCTCCTTTCAAGAAAAGTACATTTGTTTGCTTGCTTTTATTAAAGGCATATTTTACAGCACATATCAGTCATGTACCAGTGGTCAGTTAACCTCCTCCTACTATGTTCACTTCTTCAGCAAAATAAACCGCTATAATTTATTTATAAGAAGGGTTTGTTTTCTGAGCACTGGCGACTGATTTTTTTACCATTATTACCCCAAAAGGCCGGATCCATTTTATTGTAATCAAATAATTAAATGACCAATTGCTCTATATTCAGGAGTACCTTTGCGACAAAAAGTACGTGCACCGAGATCTGGCAGCGCGCAACGTGCTGCTTGGTTACAACAAGATCATCAAGGTGTGCGACTTCGGTCTGTCACGTGACATCTTCACGGACAACCAGTACAAGAAACTTACCAATGGGAAGCTGCCCCTGAAGTGGATGGCCATTGAGTCGCTACGGGACCGCTTGTTCACTACGCAGAGCGACGTGTGGTCGTTCGGGATCCTTCTGTGGGAAATCGTTACCATGGGTACGTAGCTACAATGACCTTTTTTTCGTTTTCATAAGAACGTAACTATTTTGACATATTTTTCGTTACCGTGACCTTGCTTTTGTAGCTTGTTTGCTACGTTAAAACACTAATATTTACATAGTTATCATTATAATGTTACTGCCTTGCGTTCGTTTCCATGGGTACGTAATAACATTAACGTTGCTTAAGTTACCACGAGAATCTATTTACAATGACCTTAAATCTGCCAACATGGGTATACAATTTTAACGGCCTAGCGTTCGTTATCTGGTAACTTCATTTTAATAGCAATTACAGTTACAGTGTATTTGTTATTTATGCAAATGCAATCCAATCAGCTTGGGTGGGTTACCATGTGTGGGTTTACAATGACATTGCTTCGTTACCACGGTTACGTTATAACAATGACTTGGTTTTCGTTGCCTTGGGAACGTCATATTCTTGAACTTTATTACGTTATCACAGGAAAGTTTTTGCATTACCGTGCTTGTGTTGAATTGGATACGTTATTACAAAGACCATGCATTTCACCTAGATTTCTATCCCTAGGCGCCTCGCCCTACCCGAATATCGCATTGGCGGACCTGTATTACCTGCTTTCCAACCACTACCGGATGGACAAACCCAGTAACTGCTCCGACGAACTGTACGTGGAGGCATTAAAGTCACTTTTAATATTTGTTTTTGTTTTCAAACAATAAACTTAAATCGGAAAAAAATATTTCAAACTCTTTTTCTTTTATGAAGATTAACCTGAAACTATTTTTATTAATTGTACGCTAAAGGTCAATCATATATTCAAATTTCCAACATACTTGGACATACTATACCAATCGTTTCTGTATTACAATATAATAACAAGTTATCTGTTAAGAGGCTCCAGTATATTTGTTTGTATTGACAAATTGAGCGTTTACATATAAGTGGTAAAAAAACATCATCATGTTGCATAATTATTGGGCATACAGCCATCGACGTACAGAATGACGATGCATTCTTCTACTCGTTAATATTCTTACCAGCTCCAACACTGTCTATTGCAGGTACATAATCATGAGGCAGTGTTGGCTAGACACGCCCACGGACCGACCGAATTTCACCGACCTCCGCGTTCAGCTGGAACTTCTTTTGACACGTGATCGGAACTACTTGGAACTTGACAATATCAATGTGCCGCTCTCCACGCCGGAAAGTTCCAGCGGAAGTCCGGTGTCAGACGAGACCAAATCGCTGCTCGCTGCACAGGCTCTGCAGCAGGGGCGGAAGTTGTCAAAAGACGAACTCATAGTAAACATGAGCGTTCATGACATTAATGTCGAGAAGTTACTCAAACGCAAAGGTGACCTTGAGACACATACTATTACAATATTGTGAAAAGTCAACCGCAAAGTACGATTTTGTGAATATTCGAACCGGAAGGGACGTCATAGCCAACAATTAAGATGTAGATTTTCGTGATATTACACATATCCTCGTTATAGAAGAAGTACCGTTTACGTACAAGAGAGGTGCAAAAACACTTTCAGATCATACAATAGATATGATCATTATTTGACCACAACTTCCATTCGACGATCAACAGTTGTACATCGCCATAGTTACTAACAAAAAACCCCGAACAGTATAAATATAGGGCTTGTCATTTCATTATCCATGCCATATTGTGATGACTAAATAAGGCACTTGTTGTTTCACAACAGGGAAGGCCATTTGTACCGATGTATGTTGGATGTGGAAGAAATGTTTCGGACTGTGTATGGAAAGCGTGCAGTTTATATGTGGTAATCGTGTAAATATTTCAATTTATAGCACGTTCCTAAAAGTGATTTTTGTGACTTGCCAAACGTTAAAATGTATTTGATGCAAATGAGACATTTTTGTGTAGGCATTTTGACGGATCTATGTTTAAAGAATGCTCATTTAATTTCTATAAACCAAAAGCAAAATAACCGCTGTATAATTGCAATTTAACTACGAATCTTTGCGTAGTAAGTTTTTCTATGTTATTAGTATTTTAAGTTGAAATATTTTCGCGTGTTTGATTTGATGCAAACCAGCAGATCGTTTCAACTTCGGCGTACAAGGTATTACTTATAATTGCAAATGTTTTGTTATTAGGTTTTAACTATTTAATAATTGTGATGATCAAATCGAATTAAACCCTTAAACTATCAATGGAAATAGATGGGGCGGGATTAAATTTAAAAAAAGTGTGCATGAATGTTACGGGTATGTATTTAAATGACGTTTTGCTAGGACTATGTATATAATTTTATTTTATCTAGTTGTTTGTTAATTTGAATTCTGCCAATATGTATGTTGGCTAATGTACAAGTACTAGTAATACAATTTGATTTGATACCGTGTTTAATGTATCAGCTTGATTCTTTTTGGATCATTTAATATACAGAGAAGTTTAAAAGATGGTAAAAAACCTATTGTAAAACTATTGATTTTATAATTGTTCAAGTCATGTTTCCGGTACGGTTTACACTCAAAGTTATGGTAATTGTAAATAGCGGTATATAAGATATACTAAGTAATGTATTTATGTTACATTTACTCGCAGTATTGGATCCGTTTTACAAATATTGTATACAGAAATAGGCTGACTTTAATGAAACGTTTTAATCATGTTAGACATTTGTAATTATTTTTAATGTACATTTGATCAGGTAATCACTCCTTGTTATTATTGATATTATTTGTTAATATTATTGTTGATTTGTTATAAAACTGCTCGCACGTGACCAAAACATATTTTCAACTACAAGTACCAGACCTAACATTTCTTGTACCATACCTAAAATGTATTGTACCAGACCTAACATTTCTTGTACCAGACCTAACATTTCCAGTACCAGAACTATAATTTCGTATACGAGAGCTAACATGTTGTGTACCCGACCTAACATATCTTGTACCAGACCTAACATTTATTTACAAGACCTAACATTTCTTATACCAGACCTATCATTGATTAACCAGACCTAACAATTCTTTTACCAGACCTAACATGTCGTGTACCAGCCTAACATTTCTTATACCAGACCTTACATTTCTTGTACCAGACCTATCATTTATTTACCATACCTTACAATTCATATGTCAGACCTATAATGGCTTGTACCAGACCTAACATTATTTGTACCAGACATAATATTACATTACGAGACCTGCCATTTCTTATATCAGACCTAACATATTGTACCAGACATATCATTTCTGTACCACACCTAACATTTCTTCTCTCAGACCTAACGTGTCTTGTCTTGTACCAGTCCTTACATTTCTTGTCTCAGGCTTAACATTTCTTGGACCAGTCCTTACATTTGTTGTCTAAGACCTAACATTTCTTGTACCAGACCTTACATTTCTTGTCTCAGACCTAACATTTCTTGTACCAGTGCTTACATTTCTTGACTCAGACCTAACATTTCTTGTACCAGACTTTACATTTCTTGTCTCAGACCTAACATTTGTTGTACCAGACCTTGCATTTCTTGTCTTAGACCTTACATTTCCTGTACCAGACCTTACATTTCTTCTCTCAGACCTAACATGCATTTTACCAGTCCTTACATTTCTTCTCTCAGACCTTACATTTCTTGTCTCAGACCGAACATTTCTTGTCTCAGACCTAACATTTCTTGTACCAGAGCTTACATTTCTTGTCTCAGACCTAACATTTGTTGTACCAGACCTTACATTTCTTGTCTCAGACCTAACATTTCTTGTACCAGACCTTACATTTCTTCTCTCAGACCTAATATGCCTTTTCCCAGTCCTTACATTTCTTTTCTCAGACCTAAAATTTGTTGTACCAGTCCTTACATTTTTAGCTCACCTGAGCACAACGTGCTCATGGTGAGCNTTTCTTGTACCATACCTTAAATTTCTTGCACCAGACCTAACATTTCTTGAACCAGACCTAACATTTCTTGTACCAGACCTAACTTTTTTTTTGTACCAGAACTACAATTTCGTATAGGAGAGCTAAAATGTCGTGTACCCGACCGAACATATCTTGTACCAGACCTAAAAAAACATTTATTAACAAGACCTAACATTTCTTATACCAGACATATCATTGATGACCAGACCTAACAATTCTTGACCAGACCTAACATGTCTTGTAACAGACCTAACATTTCTTATACCAGACCTAACATTTCGTGTACCAGACCTATCATTAATTAACCAGACCTAACAATTCATATATCAGACCTATAATTGCTTGTACCAGACCTAACATAATTTGTACCAGACATAATATTAAATGTTCGAGACCTGCGATTTCTTATATCAGACCTAACATTTATTGTACCAGACATATCATTTCTTGTACCACACTTAACATTTCTTCTCTAAGACCTAACATGTATTGTACCAGTCCTTACAGTTCTTGTCTCAGACTTAACATTTCTTGTACCAGACTGAAGGTCACCCACTCAAAGCAAATTTTTCATTAATTGTAAATTTACTAGTAAAAAGGTATCATTCTTGTAGTAAACTTCATTTCTATTAAACACGTGATTCAAAATTCAAACATTGAAACTGACGCCTATTGTTGATTTAAATCATAGTGTTGTTGCGTTCATGTCTTTTCAGGACCAAAACAATAACGATGGATCAATGACCCGTGTTAGTATGTTTCATCATCATATGATCTCTTATTTTCTCTGGTCAAGATATTTATAATTCATTTAAGAGATCATTTTATGCTTTGCAACTGAATGAATTCATACCTTCTCACAGGCATGGATGAATGTGTTAATGCATTTAAATTTCTATATCTTAACCAAGGTTGAGGTACATCATAAGTTATTGTCGATGGTTACATTTACGCAATAATTGACACGAATGAAATAATAAATTTGCACTCGAAATATCATGTTCGGACGTGAAAGCGAATACATTNACTCAAAGCAAAAATTTCATTAATTGTAAATTTACTAGTAAAAATGTATCATTCTTGTAGTAAACTTCATGTTCATTAAACATGTGATTCAAACATTGAAACTGAAGCCTATTGTTAATTTAAATCATAGTGTTGTTGCGTTCATGTCTTTTAAGGACCAAAACAATGACGATGGATCAATGACCCGTGTTAGTCTGTTTCATCATCATATGATCTCTTATTTTCTCTGGTCAAGAAATTTATAATTCATTTAAGAGATCATTTTATTCTTTGCAAATGAATGAATTCATACCTTCTCACAGGCATGGATGAATGTGTTTATACATTTAAATTTCTATTTTCGGTAAATCGTTTGTCCTCTATTAAAATACAATGTCTATCAGAATGCAATCTATATCTAAACCAAGGTTGAGGTATATCATAAGTTATTGTCGATGGTAACATTTCCGCAATAATTGACACGAATGAAATAATAAATTTGCACTCGAAATATCATGTTCGGACGTGAAAGCGAATACATTTATGTACACAGTCGATTGCCCGTGAATTTGAGTGCTCATTTCATGTCGAGCTTCATTGCAAAATATTTCAATTTACACTTTTAATATCTACAAAGGTGTATTTAGTTTATTATGGCTGCAAAAGCAGATTGTTTCGAAGCAATAATTACCACATGATACTGGTAGTTATGTTTGAGTACAATTTATCATGATAAACATGCATGTCCGTACGTTTGTTTCGTGTAAGCCATAAAGTTGAATATGTTTTCGTGCATTTCGAATCTTTCTGTTTTTAACGTGATGGCCATTTTCTAGAACACATAATTATTGATTGATGTCATACCGGTCGCTCATTCTTTAGCTACAAAAGCACCCACGTGTTTTAAATAAACAACTATTGGCACATTTGTAAATTTTTCATACTGTTTATTAAGTGATAATGTACTTTTTGACGATAATTATTATTGCATTCTCTCTGATATATAGTGCTTGTCGTGCATGTTTATGTCCCGATATCAATTTGTACATATTGTTAACGTTTAACATGATTTAAAACCGTCTGTTATTACTTTTATTTAACAATTTCAATTGTTATTTGACTATGTACGATTTATTTAATTTCTAATTAAATACTTAACAAATAACCTGTTATTTTTTGTTCTGCGCACCTGTGAGCTGCACCATAGAACCGTTCCAAATACATCAATCACGTAAGAACTGTGACATCGATATATTAAACAATACATGTAAATAAAAACTGTGCTTTCAAATGTATTTATTCAATGCTTTCCTGTGATTTTAAGGGAAATGTCTGTGATTTCAAAGCGATAATTCATTGTTTCAAACAGTGAAACAAAATAAGTGAACATTATCGATAATTTTCACTGTTTAACTGTGCAATTTCGTCTTTTTTACGTATTTAGGTCGATTTTCTAGCAAAATTGGCCAGTTTAACTCTTTAATATGTAAATAATCGATCGACAAAAGCATTAAATAAAAATTAAATTTGTTTTCGACATTATATATTTTACTTCACTCGTCGCACTCTTTAACCCCACTCATGAAAATATTAGATTCTCTGATCAATCATGAATAAAAAATCGCTAATCTCCCCAATTAAACAAATATCCTCTGTGTGATCTTTTTGAAATCTGACACTAGTGGCTATAATCTTCAATTTGTGTTTAGCTCACCTGAGCACACAGTGCTCATTCTAAGCATTTGTGATCGCCTTTTGTCCGTCATCAACAATTACCTTGTGAACACTCTAGAGGCCACATTTATTATCCAATCTTCATGAAACTTGGAACATGTGTCCCAATTATAACTTGGACTAATTCGAAAATGGTTCCGGTGGGTTGAAATATATGGCTGCCAGAGGGCGTCCCAGTTTTCCTTATATGGCTATATTAAAACCTTGTTATCATTCTAGGATTCACATTTATATTTCAATCCTTATATAACTTGGGCAGAATATTTGTCCCAATGTTATCTCAGCTGTTTTCGAAAATGGTTCCGGTCCGTTGAAAAATATGGCCGCCAGGGGGCGGGGAAGTTTTCCTTATATGNAGGACCAAAACAATAACGATGGATCAATGACCCGTGTTAGTCTGTTTCATCATCATATGATCTCTTATTTTCTCTGGTCAAGATATTTATAATTCACTTAAAAGATCATTCTATGCTTTGCAACTGAATGCAATCATACTTTCTCACAGGCATGGATGAACGTGTTTATGCATTTAAATTCATATTTTCGGTAAATCGTAAATCTATAAAAAAAATACAATGTCTATCAGAATGCAATCTATTTCTAAACTAAGGTTGAGGTATATCATAAGTTATTGTTGATGGTTACATTTACGCAATAATTGACACGAATGAAATAATAAATTTGCACTCGACATATCATGTTCGGACGTGAAAGCGAATACATTTATGTACACGGTGGATTGCCCGAGAATTTGAGTGATCATTTCATGTCGGGATTAATTGCAAAATATTTCAATTAACACAGATAATATCTACAATGTTGTATTTAGTTCATTATGACAGAACAACCAGAATGTTTCGACGCAATAATTACCAAATGATATTGGTAGTTATGTTTGAGTACAATTTATCCTGATAAACATGCATGTCCATACGTTTGTTTCGTGTAAGCCATTAAGTTGAATATGTTTTTATGCATTTTGAATCTTACTGTTTTTAACTTGATGGCCATTTTTTAGAAAATATTATTATTGATTGATGTCATACCGGTCGCACATTCTTTAGCTACAAAAGCATCCACGTGTTTTAAATAAACAACTATTGGCACATTTTTTAATGAATCATACTGTTTATTAAGTGATTATGTACTTTTTGACGAATTTGTGTCCAAAATAATAATAATTATTGCATTCTCTCTGATATATAACGCTTGTCGTGCATGTTTATGTGCCGCTATCAATTTGTACTTATTGTTAACGTAAAACATGATTTAACACCGCCTGTTATTACTTTGATTTAACAATTTCAATTGTTATTTGACTATTTACGATTCATTTAATTTCTAATTAAATACTTAACAAATAACCTGTTATTATTTTTTGTTCTGCGGATGTGAGTAACACCATTGAACCGTTCCAAATACACCAATCACGTAACAACTGTGACTTCGATATGTTAAACAATACATGTAAATAAGACCATGCTGTTAAATGTATTTATTCAATGCTTTCATGTAATTTTAAGGGAAATTTCTGTGATGAAAGCGATAATTCATTGTTTCAAACAGTGAAACAAAATGAGTGAAAATTATTGATAATTTTCACTGTTTAACTGTGAAATTTCGTGGTTTTTTTTACGTTTTTAGGTCGATTTTCTAGCAAAATTCTCCAGTTCAACTCTTTAAAATGTAAATAATCGATCGAAAAAAGCATTTAATAAAAAAAATAAAATGTTTTCGACATTATTTATTTTACTTCTCTCGTCACACTCTTTACACCTCACTCATGAAAATATTAAATTCTCTTATCAATCATGAATAAAAATCGCTAATCTCCCTAAATAAACAAATATCTTCTGTGTGATCTTTTTGAAATCTGACACTAGTGACTATAATCTTCAATTTTTTGTTTAGCTCACCTGAGCACAACGTGCTCATTCTAAGCTTTTGTGATCGCCTTTTGTCCGTCGTCAACAATAACCTTGTGAACACTCTAGAGGCCACATTTATTATCAAATCTTCATGAAACTTGGAACATGTGTCCCAATTGTATCTTGGACTAATTCGAAAATGGTTCCGGTTGGTTGAAAAACATAGCTGCCAGAGGGCGTCGCAGTTTTCCTTATATGACTATAGTAAAACCTTGTTATCATTCTAGGAGTCACATTTATATTTCAATCCTTATGTAACTTGGTCAGAATATTTGTCCCAATTATATATCAGCTGTTTTCGAAAATGGTGCCGGTCCGTTGAGAAATATGACCGCCAGGCTAAAGTGAAATCTTGTTAACACTCTAGAAGTCACATTTAAAGCCCAATTTTCATGAAACGTGGTCATAATATTTGTCTTCATAATATCACTGCTGAATTCGAAACTGGGTCCGGTCCGTTGAAAAATATGGGCAGTTTTCCTTGTTAGGCCACGGTGAAACCTTGACAACTCTCTAGAAGTCACATTTATATTCCAATCAACATGAAACTCGGTAAAAACATGTGTTCCTATGATAGCTCCGCTCATTTGGAAAATGGTTGCGGTCCGTTGATAAACATGGCCGCCAGGGCGTGGGGCAGTTTTCCTTATATTGCTATTGTAAAACCTTGTAAACACTCTAGAAGTCATACTTATAGTCAAATATTCTTGAAACTTTTTCAGAACATTTGATCTTATGATATCTCAGCTGAGTTCCAAAATGGTTCCGGTTCGTTGAAAAATATGACCACAAGGGGGCGGGGCAGTTTTCCTTGTATGGCTACAGTGAAACCTTGTTAACACTCTACAAGTCACAATTTTGGTCAAATCTTCATCGAACTCAGTCACAACATTTGTTCTTAAGATATCTGGCTTTCTTTGTGGTTACGGTCTGTTGAAAACATGGATGCCAATAGACGGGGCAGTTTTTCTTAAATGGCTTTATAGTGTCACCTTGTTAACACTCTTCTTAGAAATTACCAATGTACACTCTGAATGAACTATTTGCATATTATGATATTCATGATCTCCATGCAGTCATCTGAATATTAATTATGCCGATAAGATGTACAGTTAGATTGCCAAAAATCAGGAATCCCTTCTAATCTCTCCAGTTGAACCCATTCAGCCACCTGCTTATCAGCAACTAATTAATACTCTATTGACTGTACCTGCATTGTTCTGGTACAGTAGTATTCATTGATGATTTTTAAGTGGCCATGTGATGATTGTTTTACAGGCTTGCAGCTTAAATTCCCTTAGTCCCTAGAAAAAGGCCAAAGCTGGGAAGTCAAATCAAGACCTTCAGACTGATAAAAGTGGAAAAAAAACTTTTTATGGCACACAGTTAATTGATGAGGTCGGTAGATTTTGGTGTGATTATCAAAAATTTGTGTTTTAAAAAGGGTTGATTGTTGTTTTAATTGGAAATGTCATTGCAAGGTGAGTCTGAAAATAGTCCGGTTTGTTTAAAAACAAGGCCCTCGAGTGGGTGGGAGTTTTCTTTTTATGGCTATAGTGAAACATTGTTAACCATCTATAAGTCACATTTTAGTTTTATCTTCATGTATCATGCTGAGAACATACGTTATCTTGACTAAGTTTGGAAATTGTTCTGTTGCTCTGAAAAACATTGTTTCCAGGGGCAATCTAATTTCCTCTTGTGAACCTTATGATAATATTTATGTTTCATAAAGTACTTTTATTATTTTGAACTCCACATTATCAGAATAGTTGAGTTCCTTCGCATCTCAGGTGAGCGCATTAGGGCCCATGACGTTCTTGTTTACTTTACCTCTCTGGTATGTGATTATATTGCGTTTGTAGCTCCCCTGTATCCGGCTTCCGTCGTGGTTCGTCAACTTTAGCTCGTAATCGCATTAGAGGCCATACTTTTCATGTTGATGAAACTTGCTAAGAATATTTATCTAGGCAAAGTTTTAATATGGGTCACGTGCGTCCAAAAACTAGGCCTCATGGTCAAATTTGAGAAAAACCTTGTTACCCGAATAGAAGCTATAATTATGACTCAATCTATATTTAATATTTAGAAATGACATAAATATCAATTACGTGCATGGCTTGGGGAACATGGTGCACGCAATACACGTGCATCATGTGTATGTTAGCGTCAGCTTAAACAGTGGATGAACGAGTTCATTGTTAAACTTCATATAGGGCATTACAGATTGTAGACAATTTTTACGAATTTACGGTAAGATAGAACAATAAATCGAGTATTCTTACGCTCAAAACGACATTTAGGTAATTATTATATTCGAGTTCNGTATGACAACTTTTCAGACACGAAATACATTTTGGTTAACACAGATATCTTGAATCAGACAATTCATTACTACAAAAACAAGTAATCAGCAGTCCTCGATGAGCCTAGTAGCCCTCATTTTCTGAAGAATGTTTTTCTTGTAAACCCGTTCTGCATCTTCACACGACGGTTGTTGAAATATCTTGCCCACTTTAGGGACTACAATGTGGCAACCATTAGGCGATTTGTAGTATGTGTGATCCGGTATATGCATAAAATATTCGTTTGTTAATGATATGTTTGTGGGATTATAGTTGATAATAAACGCACTATGCTTGTAAAACCAATTTCGACTTATTTTTGCTTCTTTGAACACAATATTACACATTTGATTGTACTTTTCTTGACTGTTTATCTGTACATACTCTTCGACTGCATCCGAATATTTAAACGATAAGCAACCTGTATCATTGGTATATGAATCTATGAATTTGTTCATGTCTACTTTTACTGCAACCTTGTTGTAGAGCGTAGGTCGTGATTCGAAAATTTCATAACGCCGTTGACAATAAACGTCATCGAGCAGTATGTTGGTCTCGATATCATATATCGGGCAGTTTAATGTGTGTATTGGCAAAGAAGGTAGTCTCAGCATCGTGTCTGAAACCTTGCCTATTTGCAACCGTATATGTGATGTGTCTGTCAGTTTAAACATTTGCCACGTTAACATATGTACTACATCAACAAATGTAGAACTCAAAAGACTAAGTGGGCGAGAATGTATCATTGGATAAAATGGTAACTCTTCCGACACCAAATGATAGCATATATTGCCATACACTAGACCAAACAGTGTGTTATTATCGTTGCAATTTCCTATACACGTACAGTATTGTATCGTTTTATCACTGGGGCTATGATCAATATAGAAATTGAATCGGGAACATTTCACTTCATATAACAGGAGCATAGACAATAGCCACAAACACAGCATACTGTTACGCATCTAAAACGGTAATGTCATCTGCTTCAAACGTTTTTCAGATTTATTTGATTCACTGGTGCACTTTCTTTTTTCTCCACTCAAAGTTATTTGAAAATAATTATGGAGAGTGTTATTTGTTGAATTCGCAGGAACGTCCTTGTATATGGATTTTTTTTCATTCTCTGGTCTTCTGAAGTTTTCGAATTGTTGTCTGTTTGGGTTTGCTACTGTTTTTAGTTTTATCAAATTTCCGAAATACGTAAACGTTTCTGGTGTGTGTACAACTGCCATGATTTTCACCACTTCGTTCAAAATTTGTTTTACCACAGCTTTGCTATCCAAGTCTAATTTGTGTTTGCTCGCCTGTAGTGACTGCAGATTTGTTAGCGAGTCATACTTTACGCCAGATGCTGAGTTTTGAACTTTTATTACATCGATTGACAGTTTGTCCAAACCCCCTGTCTCAACAATTTCACCACGATCTTTCATTCTTTTGAACAGTTCGAAACCCGCATCCTTTACATTCATTCGTTTTTGAGCAATCGACACTTTTTTTCTTGACGAGATGAGGCTCAAATCTATACTTCCATCTAACAAGGCCGATACAATTGAATTAGCAACACTAAACGTTTCAAAAGTGTTTGGGTTTCTCTGTAACAGGTCTTTGAACATTGTAGTCTCAACAATCTCAGTTGCCTTCAAACGATTTCTCCTTCGCACTTCGAGTCCTCTGATGATATGGACGTCGTTTTTATCCGTATCTACAACTTTTGCGAAATAGTGTTTTCTGCCGAATATCACGAATGGTAACATAACCTTTTCGTGTTCTAGCTTACTAGGTGGATGATAAATCGCCCGTTGTGGTTGTTTGATATGCATTTCGTTCAGCTCGTTTGCCAGTCGCTTTGATAATGCGGCTGATATGAAACACGCCTTTTTGTAGGGGTCATCATTGTATATATCAATCGATGTTCTGTCTGATTCTTGCAACCATCCTTTTGATACCAATGATTCGAACGAGCTACAAAGTTCGTGTGTGTTAAGACCAAAATGAAACATAACCGAGTCTGTATCACCATATACAATGGTACCCTTTCGAGTATCCTGAATATACGAACCGACTCGTTGAATGTGTTGTCTTCCCATCGATGTGACACATGCACTGATTTTCCATAACCCAATCAAGGGCAAAATACCGTAAACAGAATTAGCTACGATTTTAAGTGTGTTGCTTTTCTCTTCAACAAGCATGTTATCCCTGGCATTCGACTGGTTTCCGATCTGTCGCTTGTATTTCAAGCGATCGTCTAAAAGTTTTCCCCATACTTCGCATGTTATGGATTGTACGTGCTTACGAGTAAGAAAAAATACGTAGCATTTGTCGGCTTCGGTTTTAGATAACGGATTCAAACAGATTTGTCTGTGGTCGTCGCGTGAGTAAATATTCACCGCCGTGTAATCTTCCCCAGCAATGAGTTTGTTGCGCATGATTGTGTCTTGAGTAACAATCGTTTCAGGTCCCATGTTTGAGCTCAAAGCGATTGATGGATACATGCTTGAAAAATCTAAGCAACATATTGGGTTTTCAAATTCCACCCCTTTGTTTGGCAAGTAAATATATGCACCGTCATACGTATACGGTTTGTCGAATTTCATCAGTAAGTTTTTACCAATGCGTCTAAACACCTCTTCACAGAATGTGTTCGATGTATACTCGTCTTTGAATCGCTGTCCAACACATGACTCTTTATACGACTGTATCACGGTCATCAATCCATTGTCTACATATCCGTCCTTGTCTTTGTTCAGGTAATATGCAAAATGCTCCACTTGTTGTTTGTATTTGGTGTTTGACATTTCATTCTCCATGTAATTTGACAAAATGTTTTTTAAAGTGTGAGTTTTGTACAACCTGATGCCTGCGAGATGTTCAATAAAACGAGTGAATTCAACATACATTGCTTTTTCTTCCTCTACTAGTACGTGTATTGTTTTCAATTTCTTCAAATTTATGGAATAGCGACCAACTTGTTCGTATTTAAAGTACTCATCGCATAAATATTTCGTGTCAAACCGCTTTGTGGTTGGTTCTATAAGAAACCGTACGTACAAAAGCAAATGCGTAAGCGTGTAATACAAGTTACCGTGTTTTGAATTTTTCTTGTTTGCCGCTTGTATTTGTTCATCTAAAATCTTCAAAGCCAAATCAAAATCAATGATTTGAGCCGACTCATGATACATATTGAAATCGTAGTGGTTTCTGATCGTCTTCGTTTTGATTTCTCCGGATTCAAATTGNGAGCGACCGATTAATTTTGCAGTAACAACGACTTCATACTTAAAACGTTGCAAATGAGATGCAAATTTTTAACGCGTGTGTATGCCTAGTCAAAACTCGAACAACGCTTTTTACTAGTATATAAAACCAAAGGTCTTTCTTTGAACTGATTTTTTTAGGATACTATATTTCTGATCTAGTCTAATAATTTTTTACAAATAGCCATTCTAGTATTATTTTCTCACGCAGCTGCCTACGATAAAGGAATTGAGTTCTCAATATTGGAGTTTTTTTATATAGACAATACAATTGCCGAATGATTTATTAAATTTAAATGCTTCATGAAATGTATGCACTTTATTTCTAACGCACATACCATTATAACCCACGCATTATCTAACGAAGGCATTTAATGTTAGTTTGAAAGTTTTATACCGTAAGTTTTCGATGATATGTACTTTATGAGCCAAACTATAACATACACAATTTACACAACAGAAATCTGCAAGAAAATAAGATAAGAAACAGCGTACACTTGAGACGCCGTCTTTGTATCTTGGGACAAATAATCAAACATTGTGTTTAATACTCTTTAATGCATTTACTTTTGATGGTTTTCCAACTGACACACGCTGCCTTTATTGTTCTCAATGTTGCTTTCACCTGAGATGCCGTCTTTGTATCTTGGGATAAAATAATAAAATATTGTGTTTAATACTCTTTAATCCATTTACTTTTGATGGTTTTCAAATTGACATACGAGGCCTTTATTGTTCTCAATGCTGCTTTCGTTTTTCATACCCATGGGTGCCAAACAGCGTGCGATTTCAGAACAAAATTTCCAGCACGTAAGTTTAATACCCCAGTTACACATCAAATCATTTCGCTTTTCGCCAAATTAGATATAATTTTTTGTTTTATGTGTTTTATGTATGTATCTATATGTGACGTTGTCTTTATAATTCGACATATCGGTATGCGCTTGACGGTTGTGTTATCAATATTTTTCTTAAATATATGTAGTGTTGTTTTAAAACAAATCAATCTGTTATTAATATTTGTTTTTGTTTCGGTCTGTTACTTGGAAACCGCTAACTAGTTTCGCTCAATGAATACGGAATATAACGCTTGTTGCTTAAAGTTTAGTTTTTTGTTAAGGTATTAAGAAGGTAAAATAGTAAATATTGCTACAACTCATCGTAATAACAAAGCGCATGCCTGCTAAAAGTGTGTGACTTCTTTATACTAATCTCCTCAAACATCTCTAGCAGGGTGATTATGCGAAAGAGCTACACCATGAACTACTTTTAAAAGCAGTAACAATCGATACACCCAGATATGAACACTCAATCGTCTATTGCGGCCTCTGAATGCGTTTATATGTTTCAATTGATTCGGCTATCTTTCTCTTCGTATACAATGTTTATACTATTCCAAATGTTAATCTGGAATATTAAAGTTAACTGTTACTGATTCTAAATATTCACAATCCGCGATTTCTGCACGTTAAACACACTCGAGAGTCATTATTCTGGGACCACAATTTACGAAAAGCAAATAAAGATTATCGTGCTGCTGCATACGCTGTTTACTGCTCTTGTTCAAAATGGTTCATGATTTGTACTCATTAACCCCACTGTCTGGTGTCCGTTTATTACTTATGGTCAATATTTTAAGTGCTTTGTCCTCCATCGCCAGTTTGCACTTTGTACTACGAAGATTAATTAAAGTAGTGGCTAGCTTATGACGTTTAAGTTTCTCGCGTATGTTTGTTTCTAATTGTGTTAAAGCGTAAGCTAAAACTATTTTTCTTGCTTAACTATTTATATCCTCTATTATCTATAGATGTGTAAGCAGTTGCAACTTCACCTCAGTTCTGACTACAGAATGTCGACATTTGAATATCCGTTCGTCGAAAATATAGGGAGTGCGCTTTCCTTAATCAATCAGATCACATTCGTTATCTAGAAAAAAAGCAGAACTCTAGACGGTCAATCGAAGCTTTAAAGTGGTATATTGCAACCTTCACAATCACTTGAACACCAGACAATTGACATATTTAACGTGTTTTTGTCTTTATTAGGAATGTATTATCAGTTAGACTCGATCGGATAACCGTTTGAATGTAAAACACTTTTCTTTTATCACTTCCAGACAAAAGGGCACTTCATAAAGATGTCTTCAAATTGTATAAATGTCATTTCTTTTCATGGTACAAAAGAAATAATTTTCTTTCATACCTAATGATAAAATATGACATTTCTGCAGTGAAATAACAGCAGTGAAAATAAACAAATTGTTATCTTCCCCGGTGAAAATAACACATTTTCGGAACTCCTTTTTCTATTTTTAGATTATCATATCAAGATTAACTTCCATTGTTTATATCCTTGTTTATATCCTTGTTTATATTTTTTCTATGATCACGAGTGAAATGAAATCGATATTCTACCGAATCCAACACATTTTCGTTAAATTTTATGCTTTTTTTTACCGTTTATTTACATTGTAAAAGAGTTTAACTGAAGAATTTCCCTGGAATAATGACGTTATTTCGTCAACAAAATGACGTAATTTCGTCAACAAAATGACGTCATTTCGTCAACATAATGACGTCATTTCAATGTATTGAGTTACGACGAGAGAAAGGGTAACTTTTCAGCGGAAGGGAAACAGCTGTTAATGGCATAAAAGAAACAGAAAATGTATTCATGTCAGTGTAAGATCGTTTGTTATTTCACCCGTGATCATAGAAAAATAATATTTTCTATGATCACTCGTGAAATAACAAACGATCTTACCCTGACATGAACAAATATCCTCTATGTATATACCGGTATTTTGGTTTTAGAAACGTGAATTTCGTTTATCGCAGTGGATATGTTGTGCAGTCCGCACATGCTAATCAGAGACGACACGTTCCACTTTTATTGTATTTTTTCGTTTGAAAAAAGTCTCTTCTTTACGAAAATACAATTTAGGCGCAAAGAGTCGTCCCTGATTAGCCTACGCGGACTGCACATGCTAATAAGGGACGACATTTTACGCACAAGCAGTAAACCTCATTTTCCCAGAGAGCGGCTCTTATGCAATTCTTCTTAGTAATTGTAACAAAGCACTGTCAGTTATACTAATGCTCTATATATCTACTACGCGTTGTGGGCATTAAATGATATTAAGACTTTTCTTGTCAAGATGGATTAAATAAATTGGCAGATAACTATTTATTTTGTAAGTTACATTCGTACACTCGAGCACGACTCATGCCCGATCATTTGAACTTTTTAGAACTTGGGTAATAAGAAGATCAGACGATCAGTTGGACTGGCACGAATACGTTTGGCTAATTTATGCTGATAAGCACGCGCATGACCAAAGCTCTCTGTGTATGTTTGATGTTAATTAATTAATTAATTAATTAATTCGAGATTAGTCAGACAGTGTGTACAGCTTATATCTGCCGCGTGTTTCCAGGAAAAATTAAAAAAAAAATATAAAATAAAAAAAAGAATCGGTTTCAAATTCGTTCCAGTCCAACTGATCGTCTAAACGACATGATTCGTGCACGAGAGTACGCATATAACTTACAAAATAAATAGTTATCTGCTGCATAGTCATGTTTGATGTCAGTTTAAGTGGGTTGAGACATTATTTCCGAACAATGGTCATTTATATGACAATGTGTTTAGGAAAAATGATTACCGCAAATTGGTTACTAGAAATGGCGCGGCAGAGGCCGACGCGTATCCCCACACCGAATGTTTGACCTAGGTGTGACCCATGGTTGGTAATGGGGCCATGCATAGTCGAGATTGACCGTATTGTCATAAGAGAAGTTCAGTATTAATTTGAAGTGAATCGGTGTAGAAATAAAGAAATTATAGTAAAGGCAATTTTGGGTGGGTTTGACCTATGTGGGCAGGGCGCCCCAGNGACGGTTGTGTTATCAATATTTTTCTTAAATATATGTAGTGTTGTTTTAAAACAAATCAATCTGTTATTAATATTTGTTTATGTTTCGGTTTGTTACTTGGAAACCGCTAACTAGTTTCGCTCAATGAATACGGAATATAACGCTTGTTGCTTAAAGTTTAGTTGTTTGTTAAGGTATTAAGAAGGTAAAATAGTAAATATTGCTACAACTCATTGTCATAACAAAGCGCATGCCTGCTAAAAGTGTGTGCTTCTTTGCACTAATCTCCTCAAACATTTCTAGCAGTGTGATTATGCGAAAGAGTTACACCATGAACTACTTTTAAAAGCAGTAACAATCGATACACCCAGATATGAACACTCAATCGTCTATTGCGGCCTCTGAATGCGTTTGCAATATGTTTCAATTGATTCGGCTATCTTTCTCTTCGTATACAATGTTTATACTATTTCAAATGTAAATCTGGAACATTATAGTTAACTGATACTGATTCTAAATATTAACAATCCGTGATTTCTGCACGTTACACACACTCGAGAGTCATTATTCTGGGACCACAATATACACAAAGCAAATCAAGATTATCGTGCTGCTGCATACGCTGTTTACTGCTCTTGTTCAAAATGGTTCATGATTTGTACTTATTAACACCACTGTCTAGTGTCCGTTTATTGCTTACGGTAACTATTTTAAGTGCTTTGTCCTCCATCGCCAGTTTGCACTTTGTACTACGAAGATTTATTAAAGTAGTGGCTAGCTTATGACGTTTAAGTTTCTCGCGTATGTTTGTTTCTAATTGTGTTAAAGCGTTAGCTAAAACTATTTTTCTTGCTTAACTTTTTATATCCTCTATTATCTATAGATGTGTAAGCAGTTGCAACTTCGCCTCAGTTCTGATTACAGAATGTCAACATTTGAATATCCGTTCGTCGAAAAAATAGGGAGTGCGCTTTCCTTAATCAATCAGATCACATACGTTATCTACAAAAAAGCAGAACTCTAGACGGTCAATCGAAGCTTTAAAGTGGTATATTGCAACCTTCACAATCACTTGAACACCAGACAATTGACATATTTAACGTGTTTTTGTCTTTATTAGGAATGTTTTACCAGTTAGACTCGATCGGATAACCGTTTGAATGTAAAACACTTTTCTTTTATCACTTCCAGACAAAAGGGCACTTCATAAAGATGTGTTCAAATTGTATAAATGTCATTTCTTTTCATGGTACAAAAGAAATTATTTTCTTTTATACCTAATGATAAAATATGACATTTCTGCAGTGAAATAACAGCAGTAAAAATAAACAAATTGTTATCTTCCCCGGTGAAAATAACACATTTTCCGAACTCCTTTTTCTATTTTTAGATTATCAGATCAAGATTTACTTCCCTTGTTTATATCCTTGTTTATATTTTTTCTATGATCACGAGTGAAATAAAATCGATATTCCACCGAATCCAACACATTTTCGTTAAATTTTATGCTTTTTTTAACCGTTTATTTACATTGTAAAAGAGTTTAACTGAAGAATTTCCCTAGAATAATGACGTTATTTCGTCAATAAAATGACGTCATTTCGTCAACAAAATGACGTCATTTCAATGTATTGAGTTACGACGAGAGAAAGGGTAACTTTTCAGAGAAAGGGAAACAGCTGTTAATGGCATAAAAGAAACAGAAAATGTATTCATGTCAGTGTAAGATCGTTTGTTATTTCACCCGTGATCATAGAAAAAACATATTTTCTATGATCACTCGTGAAATAACAAACGATCTTACACTGACATGAACAAATATCCTCTATGTATATACCGGTATTTTGGTTTTAGAAACGTGAAGTTCGTTTATCGCAGTGGATACGTTGTGCAGTCCGCACATGCTAATCAGAGACGACACGTTCCACTTTTATTGTATTTTTTCGTTTGAAAAAAGACTCTTCTTGACGAAGATACAGTTAAGCGCAAAGAGTCGTCCCTGATTAGCTTACGCGGACTGCACATGCTAATATGGGACGACATTTTACGCACAAGCAGTAAACCTCATTTTCCCAGAACACGGCTCTAATGCAAACTTCTTAGTAATTGTAACAAAGCAATGTCACTTATACTAATGCACTATATATCTACTACGAGTTGTGGGCATTTAATGATATTAAGACTTTTCTTGTCAAGATGGATTAAATAAATTGGCAGATAACTATTAATTTTGTAAGTTATATTCGTTCACTCGAGCACGACTCATGCCCGATCATTTGAACGTTTTAGAACTTGGGTAATAAGAAGATTAGACGATCAGTTGGACTGGCACGAATACGTTTGGCTAATTTATGCTGATAAGAACGCGCGTGACCGAAGCTCTCTTTGTACGTTTGATGTTAATTAATTAAATTATTAGTTAATACAAGATTAGTCAGACGATGTGTACAGCTTATATCTGCCGCGTGTTTCCCGGATTTTTTTTTTTATAAATTATAAAATAAAAAAAAATCGGTTTCAAATTCGTGCCAGTCCAACTGATTGTCTAAACGACATGAGTCGTGCACGAGAGTACGAATATAACTTACAAAATAAATATTTATCTGCTGCATAGTCATGTTTGATGTCAGTTTAAGTGGGTTGAGACATAATTTCCGAGCAATGTTTATTTATATGACAATGTGTTTAGGAAAAATGTTTCCCGCAAACTGGTTCAAATCGAGTTGCAAAACCATTCTTATAATTTTGTTAATAATAAAGTATGATTTATTGTACATCAAAGAGTTTGCTGTTTGTGTGATTAGATCATTTTACGGACCATTTAATATTATTGCAATCTTTATGTGTCTGTGACATGTCTTCATATGTGCGTTTTTTCATGTTACGATTTTGATAACCTCGCCGACGTGAACCTGGTACTTCAGTTTCTGTTAAGATAAAAACATGAGTTTGATCACTGGAATCGGGGTTTAAATAGATACAACAATATCCCTTTTACATTCTTCACATGTTTATATTGACGAGCTATACAGAAACTCAGTAACAAGAAGAAGAATACCGGTACACATAAATAACCAAACCTTTTAACTATTTGATTCAGCCACAGTTGTCGTAATATGTTTGTCATGTTATTTTATATATATTTTTAGAAACAGACACGTATCAGTGGATTTTTCCTGAAATCCGCGCGGTGACCACAGACGCGTCCAAACGGGAGGCTTACATCGCGTGGAGCCAGCCTATCAAAACAGGCGGTTTTAGCGACCACGAGTCAAGTGTCATATTGCCCTTGATCTATGTTTTGTCGTCGAGAGAAAACGAAGCGTCCTCGACAGCAAGACCATGAAAAGTCAACCTTCAGGTAATAATGTCTTGTAATTATGTCTTGTAAATATTTCTTGTAATTATGCAGATATTAAAACTTTCTGATTAAAACACATGTTTGAAAAAAGTGATACAATGCGATATTATACTTATCGGCAATTTTCGCACCGACGTCCATTAGGTCCTTGGTCAGAAGCCCCATTGTTCTTTAAGTGCACTCATTGACTTTAGCTAAATATTGTGTATATTTGGCGAAAAAGGGTTTTTTGCCCTAGTGCATGGTATTCCTCTTCTTCAATTTACCTGTAGTAATTGCAGTTGCTATAATTAAAGCGGCTTGTTCGTCCATACTGTTTTTAGAGCGAAGGTGTATTATCTGCCTAGAGATTTAAATACAGTTGTATTTGATCTAAACATCTCTGGAATTCACGGAAGGTTTCAAACACGACTATGGTACTGTGTAGAAAATAAGGCACGGTTTTATGGGTTTTACAGGGGTCTGCTTCTTGTAGCATTCAGTGACAGATAGACATCTTTCTGGCCAATGAAGACCCGATTTCTCACACTGCCAAGTGTCATCCACGTATGGCATCCCGAAATCTGGCGGCCTTGGTTTAATTGTCGAGTGTATCGCACTTACTTTGTACTTTCCGTGTCCGTGGACGGTGGCAGAATCGGTGCGGTTAAACAACGGCTACGGCTAATGATTCTTGATCGGTGGTGCTTTTACTGTGCGACACAATTCCATGTGTTGTTCGCGTTTTACGTGTGTTTATGCTTCTGTTGAGATGAACGTTTCTGTCAGTGGAAAAATAATATAAATAAATATTGAAAAAAAATGATTCAACAAATATACTCATACATATTTTACCTACACATTATTTGGTTAAATATATATCGATTTAATTAAATAACAAAACAAAAACAAACTAACATCAGAACCTCAATCCATAACATTTGTGATGTGAGTGTACTGTGTATTTTCGTCTGATACCTCAACACTTAACAGGCATGTGCACATTAACGGCCACTTGTAGCAATCTTAGTGCACGATATGGATTTCTATGAGTGCAAAAAGGGTAAGAACACCATTTATACTTCTTGCAAATTACACCACAATAAAACAGCTATATAAACAATTATGTAATAATTAAGTGATGAATAACATCGAAAGTTCTCTTAATTGAACTCGATCGATCCCAAACAGTGAACTTAACAAACAACTCGCTTAATCAAGTTATGAGCCTCTCTCTTGGAAAACGGGGTTTAATGCATATATTATGTTTGCTATAAACGGATTTTTTAGTTCACTTGCATGCATTTATGAGGTTTATTATGTTTGTTGCTACAAGATTGTATTGCAGATTAGAATCTGCTGCATACGAGCATTCTAAGAAGCGCTCTGGTTGTCTGTCGCGAGTTTTACCACCGGCTTCATAATGATTATCCGATACTCGTTAGCGATCTGCACAACGAATGAATTTATCAAGTATATCAAAGTACATCAACTTCTATCTCTTAAGTGTAAGCTTCTTTAATTGCTTTCTTTATGTTTTCCGTTGATATTATGATTATGGCTAGCCTATGTACTTCATAGTCAAACAGTGTTACGGCTTTTACGCATACTTATTTGAAAACCGTTTGTTTGATCATATCTCGGATGGGTCAATTCGGACCAGGTAAATCGGACTTATTACCTGCATTAATGACAGAACAAATGTACTTTTAAGCTCACCTGAGCGCCAAGTGCGCATGGTGAGCTGCTGTTGTCCCTCTAGGTCCGGCGGTCATCATGAGTCGTGTGTTGTGTGTCGTCAATGTTAAGCTCGTTAACACACTAGAGGTCACATTTGTTATCCAATCTTGATTAAACTTGTTAATGTAAAGGCTGAATTCGAAACTTGATATCATTCGTTCATTACTGGGTTAACAGGTCAAAACTTTAAAAAAAGAATGTAACATTTGTAGGGGCAACATTCATGACTCAACCTTGATGAAACTTGGTCAGGATGATTATCTTGACAATATCTAGGCGGAATTAAAATCTTGGTCACGTGCTTCCACAAACTAGGTCACCGGTTCAAATCATAGAAAAACCGCGTTACAATCGTTAAGGCCACATATATGACTCAATTTTAAACTTTGTAAGAATGTTTTTCTTGACATTATCTAAGACGCGTTTGAATCGTTGGTACGTACATCCAAAACATAGGTAACAAGATTAAATGTTAGAAAATCAGTGTTACCATTATCGAGGCCCCATCTATGGCTCAATCTTGATGATATTTGTCAGAATGTTTATATTTCAAATATCTTAGCCAAGTTCGAAGCAGGGTCACATACGTCCAAAAAAGTAGGTCACCAGGTCAAATCTTAGAAAGTCCATATTATCACTCTAGAAACCACATTTATGACTGTATCTTGCTGAAACATGGTCTGAATGTATATCTAGATAATATCAAGGTCATATCAATCAAGTGGGTACCTTTAACTCAGGCCAGCGCTACTTGGCCAACATGACCCTCTTGTTAATTTGAACACGTAAGCAAACCAACAACCATACAACTAAAATGCGTGGATTAATACTCGTGTACTTTTGAATAGAAAAAGAGCAGTTATTGCTATAAGGTATTTTATATTCATGTATTCCCTTTTGTCTAACTGATTTTCAACTTTTATATCCCCAATGACTCTCAGAAGATTCTGCAAAAAAATCTTTAAATTCGCAGGTTATCGCTTGTTTCCAAAAGCAAAATTGCAGATATATACATGTCGATTTGTTATTAATTTTCGCTACATTTCCTCCAGCAATATAAAACATAAAACCTTAAGCTTTTATGTTTCAAGTCGTATACATATACTTTTTTTACCCCTCTTTTATACGCTGTTTAAATAGTCTCATCTAAACCCACGTAATCAGATAAAAAGCTTAAAAATTGGCACGGGACCGAAAATGCTAGTTCTTTGAAACCGTATGGATTAACCTTGTTTTCAAACATTAATATTTAATATTATTCGCACCGTTTTCATTCGAGGGATATATTACACCATACTAATCTCCGTTCTTAACTGAGACGAGTGTTAAGAATCGTATGCGTGCGGGAGGGACTATGTGTATTTAGGTGATTTGTTCACTGCATGATGGACTCCAACTACACCAACGTTTTCTTGAATATTGCGGATGATCGGCCTGTTATCACACATAAATTATGAGCCTCGCTCTGTGAAAAAGGGGCTTTAACGCATGTGCGTAAAGTATTGTCCCAGATTAGCATGTGCAGTCCGCACAGAATAATCAGGGACGACACTTTCTGCTTTTATAAGATTTTTCGTTTAAAGAAAGTCTTTGCAAAAATCCAGTTTAGGCGGAAAGTGTCGTCTCTGATAAGCCTGTGCGAACTGCGCAGGCTAATCTGAGACGACACTTTACGCACATGCATTAAACCCCTTTTTCACAGAGGCTCATACACTTAGGGAAGTTTAAACTTAGGGTGAACGGTTCAGATAAAGGTTTCTATTTAAAATCAGATGTTTTCTTCTTTTTCACTAGTTCAAATGATTGTAATATTAAACAAATCCTTAAACACGAAATACCTAGAAAATTAAATGAATTTAATAAAGTTTTCCTTAATCAATTATATGAATACGGGCTTTGCATGTTTTGTTTTCATTGAATATAATGGTGTCCTACTATTCATCCAAATATTTATGTGTGAAACTATAGGGAAAAACACTGATATTAAAAGACTTGTATTGATGGATCTTTTGTCTCTGAAAAGGCAATATACCAATGATTCCAAAACACACGTAACATATGCATAATACACGAAACCGGTTAATGGTGATCGAGTCATGTTACCCATAGGTGCACTATATTGTGTTCCAATTAGGCTTAGTTTTTTTCCCTATGTTCAACACTGATTGCTGTCCGCACGATTACAATTCGTATTCGAAATGCCTTGTATAGCAATAACAACAATTGCATCATTTTTCATCTTAGAAATATACAACGTTTGACTTGCGAGCGCGAGGTTTTTTAAGCAGTATTTGAAAAGCCTTTCTGCGCAAATGCTGTGATTTGATGGCTGTTGCTGTTGTGCGAGTTTGATTGTTATTTTCTAGGTTCAAGCAGTGTCATGTCGGTGTTACAATGATTGCTATGTTGTAATATAGTTGATGTAGCTAGTTGTTCTGGTGGTGGGGTACTGGGTTGTTTTGCTGGTGATTCAAGCGTATTGTAAGTGTTGCAATTGGTTGCTTTTGCTGGTGTTGCATGTGTGATTTCTTGATGCAATAGTTTTTTTTTCTGTTGTTGCATGTGTACTATAATTGTTGCAATTGGTTGTTTTTGCTGGTTTTGCATTTGTGTTGTCGTTGGTACAAATATTTTTTTCGCAGGTGTAAAAAGTGTGTGATCTCCTGGTGCAAGTTTTTTCTTTTCCTGTGTTGCTAGTGTGTTGTTGCAATCGGTTGTTTATGTTGGTTTGGCAAGAATGTTGTCTTTGGTGCAAGTGGTTGTTTTGCTTGTATTGCAATAGAGTTGTGGTTGGTGCAAGTGGTTGTTTTGCTTGTATTGCAAGTGAGTTGTCGTAGGTGCAAGTGGTTGTTTTGCTTGTATTGCAAGAATGTTGTCGTAGGTGCAAGTGGTTGTTTTGCTGGTGTTGTTAGTGAGTTGTCGTTGTTGCAATTGATGATTCTGACGAATAAAGTGGTTGTAGAATTGGCATTGCGAGTGGCTTTTATATATTTGTGGTGTAAGATGATATTTAATTGCACGTTGGAAGTTTCCCCATAGTCATTTTACCGTTAGGAATGTACTTTCAACTACTTAAAAATAGCAGGAACGGAAGACATTTGAATTTCGTTCACAGACATGTCAATTCTGGCATTCACGTTTATTAAAATGTGTGGAAACTTTCAAACGGCATTGCAAAAACATTCACCTCCACCATAAATATGCTCTGTACTTGATAAGGGAACGCCAAGTAGTTTATGTACCTAATGTGTATGCTGATACCGATTGTATTATTCGTGATGTAAGTACAAACTCATTAGCTGCGTAGATATTTAATGTACAACAGATGGGCGTGCGTAATCGCGTTCCGTTTGTGATGACTTTGACATTGAAGGTGCATATCAATCTCTTATGATGCTTAGAAAGAAATTGCTACAGAGACTTGCAAAATGAGATAAACTTAATTATTGGACATAGAATTGTAATATATGTATTTGAATGCTATTGATAAACGTTTCACTTTTGACACCATTCCATTTGTAAACTGTAATACACATTTCATATTTGGAAATATATCATTTGAACGTAAATTTTATATAAACCTCAATAAATACGAAGTGACAAATGCTGCAAAGTTTTTTCAACGGCATTTAGGAATTTAAGCATACTGAGTAAATAAATTATAATCTGATGCAGTAAGTGTGTAAGGTGTATGCGACTTTTTGCGAAAAGCATTATGGGCATTGTTTTTGTTTTGAAAAACAATATGTACGGTTTGCTGGTATTTTAATAAATGATGATATGTTGAAATTTCTTGAACTGAATTTCACACATACACGGATCATTAACTTGTGGAACAACTTGTCTGCCTTTTTCATGTAAAACCAATATCAACACAGCAACACCATCAGCTTCTAACAGATCCTTACTGACTCACGTGTACTCTTACTACGTTGCAACGCAGACAAAAGTGAACCTTCCAATAACACGAACATTTATGAGACCCGTTGCATTTCGATAAGCATACGTTCTATTTATTTGCTTTCTAATTTAGGTTCCTCTGTTTTTGCTACACATTTTTGTTTAATTTTCATTGCATTTTTGTGTGATTAGTTCGTTCCAAAGGGTTTTAAAGATAGACATATGACTTTGACAGTGTTTGGGTGGGCTGTTATCGGAAATAAAAGTACTGTTGCAAATAGAGAAATATGCCAGAAGAAAGGCGTAAATGATGATGGAGATAAACACAAGAGTTAAAGCTGTTCTCACAATATGTAAACGCATGTTTGAGGTAAAAAACGACAAAGCGTGTTTTAAATTATTAAAATATTTCGCGTCTCTGAATTAATAACAGAAATTCAATTAGGAATGTTTAAGAACCAACATTGTATATACAAAATGGATGCTTGTGAAAACTGTTATTTTTTGTTGCATATTCTTTAAGTTCAAGGGTAAGAGCTCTGTATTTATTTTATGCTTTTATGTTGTTTATAGAGAAATATCTGTGAATTAAAACTTATAATTTACTGTTTCAAACAGTAAAAATTAACTATTATATTGCAAAATGGCGTCGTTTTCATGACGTTACGACGTTATTTTTACAGCTAAAATACAAAAGTAATCATTTGTATATACAATAAAAAGAAAACAAAAATGTTGGATTAAGTTGAATATCGATTTAAATTCACTCGTGATCATAGAAAAAATATATTTCTTTGATTACTCGTGGATTAAAATCAATATTCTACCAAATCCAACAATTTCCTCTATGCAATCTTTTTACACAATTGCGTAAGGCGTAACTGATATAACTCTATTTTAGCTTCAAGTTTATTTATTCTACATCAAAATTTTCCTATACTCTATTGAAAAATATCACAAGGTAAATACCTTACTGCCTCTCCCATTTATTATGACATCCATTAAATGCTTATCTATAAAATGTATATCTTCTCGATTCAATTCAAAACGGTTTCCACGCAACGGACAATAGTCTCTCTCCAACATCTTGACGTCTTATTTATGCAAACCTCTTCAAACCGATAATGTAAATATAAAAGATTAGAAAATATAAAATACCAGATTGCACCTATGTAAAGATGTCAGCTATTTGCTTTGGCAGGATGATGCCAGATTAGTAAAATGCCTTGATTTATCTAGATTTTTCGAATCACAATTTCGCGATAATAATAATCAAAAAGGCGTATAACTTCGAGGATATTGACTGATTCCAATCGATATGCTGTCAAACTTGTGTTTATCTTGCTGAATAAAAAACAACCCATTTCCATTATAACTCAATTGCTGAATTAACTTTGACAAACATGTTGGCATCATTTGTTTGTTTACAATAAAATATATCAATTCTTCGCATGCAACTGCAGTTATTAATTGCCAAAAACAACTTCTTTAAACATACTTTGATGCAAGGCCAGTCCCTCCCATACATTAAACCTTCAGTTGAAGTTACAAGTACATTTTTATAATATTGGTTTGTTACCCGTATTTTTTTTTGCCGCAGCAAGTACCTTTGACTATGTTGCCGACGTCCTTATACTTATTTCAAATACTCTGAAAAGTGGCATCACTATGGTAATTTGGATTTCATTTATTCTTTTGATACATTTCCATCGCTTTTTGTCACTTGATAACAACGTTGCCCACTTTGGTACGAAACATTTACAGAATTAGGTAATAGGTATATAAAATAAGTTGACTTACATAAATGAAAGTTTTGACAAAGTGCGACCTCAGCATCAAACCTTGCACTGACCGATATCTTGTTAATCATGTTCCATCATTATATATTGCATACTAAATATGGTATAATAAAAGTTCATAAATATACGATTTAAATATATGAGCCTCCCGTGAAGTGTCGTCACAGATTAGACTGTGCAGCCCGCACAGGCTTGTCAGGGACGTTATGTTCTGTCTGGACGGGAAGAGATTTCCTTTAAACGAAAAAATCCATAAAAGCGGATTTCTTGTTGTTGTATTTTTGTACGTTGCTAATGCCATACATGCGTGCTTTGTTCAGCTCGGTGATCATGTAACAGGCATCTTTCCGACAAATCATACTTTAATTAAAGAAACATCACGACATTGGAGTATTCGTTATCTGTGAACGTTATTTAAAGAGAATAGAAAAATAGTGTTTTGTGCTTATTCAACAATGATTTAATTATGATAAGCGAACGAAAAAAAACACAGATCCCAAATGACGATTTTAAATCCTATGCCAGATACAATGTTATTGATAAGTTAAGAACACCAGTTTATTAGTCTTCTAATAGTTGTGATCTGAAGGTCGGATGTAGTTTTATTCAAATGGTTTTGAAAGGTTATTAAATAGGTCAGTTTGGTTCAAACTCCAAGATGTGGGTTTTTTTTTTCTCCAAATCTAGCTCATTACTAAGTAAGTCTATTATTTGACGCCATCAGAAAGGCGTTTTTTTTTTCCAAAAAGATTTCCAACATGTTAATCCTCTTTGTTCCTTGTATATTTCTTACTTACCTGAGCACAACGTGCTCATGGTGACCTTTTGTGATCGCCTTTTGTCTGTCGTGCGTCGTCCGCGTCCGTCCTGCGTCGTCCGTCCTGCGTCGTCATTATTTGCCTTGTTTAAACTCTAGAGGCCACATCTATCGCCCGATCTTCATGACACTTGGTTAGAAGATTTTTGTCAATAATATCTTGGACGAGTTTGAAAATGGTTCCGGTTGGTTGAAAAAACATGGCCGCAAGGGGGCGGGAATTTTTTCCTTATATGGCTATAGTAAAACCTTGTTAACACTCTGAAAGTCACATTTATTTTCCAATCTTCATGAAACTTTCCTCAGAACATTTATTCTAATGATATCTGCGCTGATTTTAAAAATGGTTCCGGTCGATTGAAAAATATGGCAGCAAGGGGGTGGGGCGGGGCATTTTTCCTTAAATGGCTATAGTAAAACCTTGTTAACTTTTTAGAAGTCAGATTTATGGTCCAACCTTTCCTAAACTTGGCCAAGACATTTGTTCTTATGATAGCTCGGCGTATTTCAAAAAGGATTATGGTTCGTCGAAAAATATGGCCGCCAGTGGGCGGGGACTTCATCCTTATATGGCTTCATTAAAACCTTGTAAGCACTCTCGAAGTCACATTTTAAGTCCAATCTTCATGAAACTTGGTCAGAAATTTTGTTCTAATGATATCTGGACTAAGTTCGAAAATGGTTTGCGTCCATAGAAAAAACATGGCCTCCAGGGGGCTGGAAAATTTTCCTTTTATGGGTATAGTAAAACCATGTTAACTCTTTAGTTGATATTTTGCCCAAGTTTGAAAATGATTTTAGAAATATCTCAAACTTTCTGAGAGCAGTTCAATGAAGCCAATAAGTATAGTAATATTTCCTAAGATTGTCTAAACTGTGTGTTTTTGTGTGTGTGTAATAAGAGACAACAAATTAATGCATGTTTTGTTCGTATCATTTAATCATGCTGAATAAGACATCTAGTTAAACCATGGGTTTTCGATTGAAGCAAAATAATCCTTTTTGATGCAACAAAAAGCAATTTTCATATATTTGGCTCAAGCAAAAAATCTGCCAAGCAACATTCGGATGCACGTGTGTTTCATCAGCCATCTTCAGCGCTATTAAATGGTATGTCGATAACACACACATATTAAACTGTTTCATGAAAAACTTACATCGACAAAATAATCACGATGTTTTCACGTTTGACTTATTTTGTTTTTATCGTTGTAGTCTACTATTTCAACATTCAATCTCCTTACATGTAAATCACTGTTGTCGTCATTAAAGTCATTTTAAACACTTCATTCGTGGAATTATTGTTTTATAGGTCAAAACGTACTGCAAGTAAACAGACACCTTCCTTAAATATCATTGTTTTTCGATATCAATAAAAGCAAATTACAAATTATTCAAAACAATATGCACTGCAAACGTTCTTGCAACAAGGAAGACATGTTCAAATTACAAAGTTACTGGTATGACATGTTGCGTATAATTATCTACTGGGACATTTAACTTTGTATAGTTAAAAAATAACATGTATCAAAACAACTGTTTCATTTTTAGAATAACAACGTGACGTGTTCATTATTGGTGTACATCAATCATAGGAAAAGTTGCTTTTATATTTTTGTCAACTGAAATGGCATATTTTTTATGAAGTCTGATTGTGAATATTATAATAGTGATAACATGATACCCCTTGTCTCGTGTGTGCAAATAGTATGTTTCATGTCACTGTTTGGATGATAGCAGACGAGATGCAGGTGCAGCATGTTGTTTGAGTTTCACTTTGCTTCATGCTGATTCTTTATAATAACCTTTTACAATTCCAGAAAACATTTTTATAGACAGTAAATTTAGCATTCCTAAACTTTAGTCCAATACATCAATTGTCATATACTGTTTATGTAACTGTATGTGCTTAAAGATTAATATTGTTTTTCAATACATAATGTCATCATTAGAACACTAATTTTATCAAAAACAAAATGATAAATAAATTGTTTACTAGGCGTTCGTAAAAACATGGAAATAAAAATGAAAACAAAGAATGAATTTAATCAAAATAATAATTAAAATACGCTAATGCCATATTTAATCAGGGTAAATAATTATAATTGATATAATTTTTAAATCAACGCAACGGGGTTATAACTCGCTTATTATATTTACTAACTACAAAGTGTGTAGATTTCCAACGACGAACGACACAATTCAGATGTCAAACGTCAAATGTAGTGCCTATTTCTAAAGAATTCCTTTTCTTTTCGGGTTTAAAAGCGAGTTAGCGATCGCACCCATGCTTTTTGTGAGTTTTTTCCTGCATTCTATGTGTGTCTGCAACATTTTGGTGCATTTCATTGGGGATTACGATGAAAGATGAACATTTGGGATGCGTTTATTTGCAGTACGGGGCTTTTGTCGAAATTACATGTTCGAAATTCTGTTTTCCGAGGGTGCTTTCCTTTGGGCAAATTTTACTTGCTTAGAAGTTGCGAGACCATATATGTTTGCCTGCATTATTTGAAAGAGGAAAGATATTTCTTTATAATAATACAGGTCTTGCAAACTTGATATATAGGAAATACAAAAAAAGACGTTGAAAGTTGGCGGTTTAATAATGGGACCATATGGGAAATGGAATTAATGTAATTCAACCTTAAGCTGATCGGATGAATATTGGGCTACTTTCCGGCGCCCGGTGTTGTTTCAGAGGCCGCTATCCGCTTTTCGGTAGTAGCTGACGAGATCAGAGTGGTGTTAAGCCAGTAGAGTAATCTCCAGGGAGTCCCTGCTAAGGAAGAGGTATATCTGTCTGCCGCTGGATATTTGAAAAGCATCGCAATCTAAGATATATGTATATACATGGGTTATTTGTATAAATTAAAGGAAGGCATTTTTACAACTAAATGTGTGGATATGATAATACTTCATTCATTTACTTAACATTAGATGAGATTGATAAATTGTGTTTTTCCGTTGAGTTTACTGTAAAACTAGAACAACCGTTCACTCTGAATATGTTGTTCAAGCAAAATATTAGTAAACATGAACTGCGTCATTATACATCACACAATTAAAAAACATGTTTATATTGTTAACTTAATCAAGTTGGAAATTACACTTCCCTTTTTTGGCAAGAGAAAGAAATATATATTTTTTTTATATAATGCAATCCAATTCGAAGAAAACATTTACTTTTGTTGGCGCAACATTGCAATGAGAAACACAAACTTATGTTGTTTTTTTTACAAACGCAGACTTATTTCTTCGTCTTTTATTTTCTACTTCCGCTTATCAGCTGCTGACTAGACTTGCCCATTGAGCCTTAAATGTCGTTCTGAAGCTTGTAAAAAGTATGTTACTTTATCACATTAATATAAAAAAAAAATCATGATTAATAAAAGTAATAACAATTATCAGAGAAGGGTATCGACCTATAAAGTTAAAAGCGGATACTGGTGGTAAAAATCTTTATTTTTATCTTCATTGTTTAGAGATACGTATTAAATCCAATATCAACTATAACAAAAGATTGGCATCTACGAAACGACGAGGAAATATATAATCGCCCAATTGGTGCAAAAATGTACCATATGCTTTAATGTCACGTGTAACCTTTTGGCACCAATGGGGCTAACCTGAAGAACAAATCTGACTGACTGTACATTTAATTCTGAACACGCGTAATAGTCAACGATTGTTGCATCAAACGAAATGTCCTTGTGCATTATCTCTACAGTTATCGGTCCTTGTGTAATATCAATATCCGTCATCGGCCGTTAAATGATGGCGACGGATGTGTCTGCATAACGAAGGAGATCTTTTTGAGATTCTAGTATTTTGATGGAAAAGAACTTTTGGAGGAACGACACGCGCCGAAAGAGAAAACGTTTGACACAGAACATAAACATTTCAGCCGTCGGTCTACAAAATGTTACCAGAAACGACGTATTAACGAGAGATAAGAAGTCCTCATGAAACATATGGATTGCAGTATTTGCGTCAATCAATCTCGGGGGTGGTATATTATACTGGAACATATGGGCCGCGCTCTGTGAAAAGGGGGTTTAATGCGTGTTCGTAAAGTGTAGTCCCAGATTACCTTGTGCATTCCGCACAGGCTCATCCGGGACGACAATTACCACTTTAATTGAATTTTTCGTTTAAAGAAATTCTCTTCTTAATGAAAATACAGTCTATGCGGAAAGTGTGTGAACTGCACAGACTTATCTGGGACGACACTTTACGCACATACATTAAACCCCCTTTGCACAGAGCGAGGCTCATATCTTTGCAGGTCGCGGCATATAATCTATTCAATCGATAGGTTAATTTGATAGTATTTGTTATAAGGACTTGTTCACAGATTTTGGCATGTTTTGAAGTTTGTCATTAAATGATTTTAATTGATGAATGTAAACATCGGAACTAAAGATCTCCAGTATAAAACAAAAATAATCTTTAAAAAATAAAGAAAAAAAAGTATTCCACACCTGGGCTCGAACCACTGACCCTTGGAGTAAAAGTCTAACACTTAAACCACTCGGCCATCCGCGATACGTAATGTTTTTTATACTCTATAAAAGCAATCGTCGCAATGTCACAAAATAAAACGATAATAACATAACTTTCCATATTATTCAATCGTTTCGCGTTTGTAACGCTATATATTTTTTCAGATTTTTAAATCGTCAAAAGATGCGTATAATGGATATTTTAGAGCATGGTAAATGTTCAGTATTACTATGTCCTTGCAAAAAAAACATAATAACAACGAAAATGTGAAAATCTGAAACATTTTTTTTCAATTTTGTCAATTTATCAAAACGAGAACAGGTCCCTTAAAAGCATTAGATATATTTTTCGACTAGACCTTTTGGCCCGATTTAATCAAACGTATTATAATTTCCTGCAAGCGCCATCACAAGTTAACACCAACCTTACACAAACAAAAACGTAAAACGAAAATATAATGCGGAATCTAACACGAGTGTAATCCTGCATGAGAAAGCGCCGTGAAGTACGTCATTATTGAACGTCTGTCTGAATCGATGTGCTTCCTTCCAATGTTGTTCATGTCTGCCAAAGACAAATCGTCGCTTGATTGCTATAGTGCATTAACTACCAATTTCATGTTTTGGAGAAAAACGCATTTAAAGGTTTAACCTTTATTTTCTCACTTATTTATGCACGTATGTGGACAAAAATATACCGGAGTGTTTATCAGCAAACGGAGAATATGAAAATAATTAAATATTTACTTTAGTAAATTATATGTTAATGTAATTTGCAATTGTATGTATGGAGATAAAAATATAAAAATCGTGAATTACTTTGCTCTATCTCCCGGGGATGGTGCAGTACAGCATTCACCCGTGTGGGAGATGGAGCAAAATAGAATCGAAAAACTTCTTCTTTATTCTATATAAAATGTGGGAGATAGAGCAAACTGGAATCGAACAACTTCTTCTGTGACGACTGAATCTTAAATCCGATTACGTCATATTAAAGATCTCATTCTCACGAACACAGCGATATAAAAAACTCATTTTTCAAAAAAATGGAAATAGAACACTATAGCAATAAAGCGACGAAATGACGTAACCAGTTGAGTTTCTAGGTTGTTTCCTGGCATGAACATGCAACAATACGTAGAACGCCAGCTCTGGTTTCATCACCAGTTTACGAATCCAGGCAAGTAATTGAATGAAATTGTAACTCAGTTAAACATAAATTAGCACTTCTTTGACTATGGCATAAACAAAACCTTCACATAATCGACACGTTATACAGCCGCTGCTGATTGCGCTCGATGCGTTTTACAGGTGTTAGCCAAAACAAGAACTTATGAATTTATTTTATTTCGCTATTCAACTTTGAAGAAAGAAGTTTGCACGCTTTGGAGTTGAATTATGTCTGAGTTTCATACCCTTTCGTCTGCTTTTGTTAAAGGTTTAAGTCTGGTTTGGATTAATGCTAATACAGTTGTTTTTCCGTGTGTTGGGGTATGCTAACTGTTTTGTTTCTTATGTTTATTTCAAATCTAACATGTATTTTAAATTATACCATGTTCTGTAATGTTATATCCTTAATATAATAATATAAATATGCAGTACATACACGAAAGCATATTTTGGTCGGTAATAAACTGTACACACAAGATTAATGGATACTTAGGAAACAACACACATTTTCTCGAATTCGTGTGTCGGTTTACTACATCTTTCATTACTATTATAAATGTAGAAATAATGTTCCGTATATACAGAACCCAGGTTGAAAGTGCAAAATACAAATGAGAAACCTGTTAGTAAGTAAAATAGTGTAGAATTATTGAAACCAACCTTATGACAGGATTGATAGATTTTACCGTTTTGTAATGCATCACTTCCGCATGCTACATCACCCACATACATAGTTGCTGCATATGACCTTACATCTACATTGACTTGACCTAATTTGAACTTAGTAGTTGAGTAGTTAATATGTGAAATATTGTGTTTACCAGATTTTACATAGGTCAAACGATGAACAGTTGTTACAATGGCAACATTACAATAAATACCCAACTGACTAGCAATACACACTAAACATAGCAATCAACAATTTAATCCCGCTTATGTTGTTGAAAGCGATGTTAAGTGTTTATTGTTATTGTAACCTGGCGTTTTATTGCAACAAAATAATTGAATTTAGTAATGGAGTTTGTAATTAACATAGTCAGTGAATCAACGATCAAAAACACGAAGAACTAATTGAATGTGTTGCCATGATTGTGGAAATACCACAGAGTACTCAAAACACATTGCAGACAATTTCACGCACACATTTACATACACCAAAACACCAGCATTAACAACAACTGTAACCAAAATATAAAACAAAAAATATATATTCACATAATTAAAAATATATTAATGTTTATTGAGCTTGTTCTAACGTCGTTATTGCCAAAAAAGTAATCAGAAAAAATAGCATAAATTGCGTGAATTATGTTTCCATGTCCTATTCTATGACTATTCATACGACTCGCGAACACTAAAATTGTTAATAAAAACGTGGCGGCTTAATTACTGAGAGAACATTGATAGCGAAACGTTCAGCCAAGTCAACAATGCTTATTTGAAGCATAACGCAATAATTATGATGAATGTAAAACAATTTAATTTAGTATTTGCCTATACATCTTAAGTACATGTATGTACTCGGGCTTTTACACTGTGCATTTACAGCTTCTGTGTGAAATGCTTAACGATGAGTTTGGGTTTGTACTATTTGATGTTTATTTATTAGATCTTGTAAACAAGAAGAAATTTAGTGAATACTTGTATTTGCTTCATTTCATCATGCCAAAGAAGGTTGTTATTGTGTTGCTATGGTGAATATTATTGTGTACTTAAAATGCATTTAAACCGAATTTCATTTCTCTGTATTGCTTTTAAATTTGAAGAACAATGACTCGATAAATTTTGTTTTGTTTACAATTGTATCATGTTATGTTTTATATCGTGTTGTATACATCGCCCTGTATTGTATAGGTTATTGGTCACTTGCCTGAGATAAATGACTAGCGTAGGTTACTAAGAATTGCTCTCATGGTATTGTCATAAGGTCACATATTTATAGCAGTTTACTCATCTTGAACAGGCGAGGTAAGCAAATGAAGCGTATACATTTCTTTAATCGGTACAGGCTACTGCCTAGTGGCCTGTAAAAGTAAATAGGGCCCAACATTCAAAGGCTTGCAATCACCCACCCTTGACATAATTGTGTCGTTTGTAAGTTTTATAATCGAGCAACTTAATTACAGTCAGCAGCTTGAAGAGCAATAACAAAATCATCAAAAGCAGGACACATATCTACAACTTTGTCCGACATATTTGTTTCCAATGATTGCGTGTCTGCCATAGACAAGCGCAGCAGCCAGTTTCTAGGACAGTATCTGGCAACGGTCCTAAGCATGAACATGTTACAATACGCATAACGTCAGGTCCGCTGTCATCACCAGCTTACGAATCACAGGCAGTAAATGATTACATAAAAGCTGTAGACACCGATGATCCTATTTTCATTTTGCTTTTCATGAAAATGCAATTTCAAAGAAAGAGGTTTGCACGCGTTGAAGTGGGATTATGACAGAGTTCAAACAGCTCTGCGAGCTGGTGTAAAATGGTATAGTGTCTGGTTTGGATTAAAAGCGTGGGTGCGAACACTGTTTCATTAAGTTCAAATGAAACAATTATCTGAAATAACTTCTTTTTTTCTAGACCATACTTTATAAATCGTCGTTGTTCACATTTACGCTCGGAAAAACGTGTCCGGGCATGATACAACGCAATTATAGAACATTTATATGTAAGTTCATATTTATTCTCGTGTTTATAATAGTATTGATAATATCATTTTTATTTTATTTCGTTTTTAACTTATGGTTAATCACGTTCAATTGATAAAACTAAATATGTTCCGAACGTTTACAATAAAGTGCTAGCTTAACGAAAGGTAATGGAACATTTACCGCTTGCCTGATCTAATCCTTGTTTATTTGACCATTCACAAATTAGGGTTATATTACTCATGTGTATTGCTTTGGACACAGTTAGTTGCAATAAAAAAAGTTCGCCTGATTTTGACCCTTGTAGTGACCAGACATTAATGAAACTTTACATTAAATGTGTCGTCAGAGAAGGCATAGATAGTTGGTGTAAATGCAATTTGTTTTAAGATACATGCAGCGGGCATACAAACACATATACAGTAGACATATGTTAAAAAAACATTTCAGACCACGAATTGTCAACACAAATTGTATATATTGTTCAGATCAGCTCGACTGGGTTCGGTCCTTTGCGAATCGGCAACCCAAATTGTTTCTATTTTAAGACCAGCTCGACGGGCGTCGTCCTTGACCTGTTCGCCCTACCCCATGACCCCGAGTTCTGGCTCCTCGCCGTGGGCGTGTATGGTACCGTCGCGACTGCACGCTTCAATTCCACCATCTCTCAGAACGAACCTTGGGAGAAAGGTAAGCATACACACGAACATTTGTTTGTTGTTGACAATCAACATACATGGATAGTTGGACAACGTACAACAAGTAACCATTATTTGTTTGACAACAACGAAACAGACAAGCTACTATAGAAACGTACAATTCTCTTTTAAATCATTTTCGTTTTCTACAAAAAACAATTGGAATAGTTGCTGAAACATGAGGTTTTTATTCGTTTGTGACAACTAATGCAAAAGGATAACATATGCTCCGTTTAGTTATACGTTGTCTAAAATTCTGAAAACAGTTGCTTTTGCAACGTCTTTTTTGTGGGCTTCAGTAACGAGCACGAGGGAAGGAAACTACATAGATATATATACCGAAGAAACAAACATAAGTTTAATTTTGTTGTTAACATAAAAAGGTCAAAACGTAAATACGGCAACGTATATTGATTTGATTTTACAATGAACTATCAGAAAAATTACTATTTAATCGAGCATGTATGCAATTAAGATTTGACATTTATAACTATAAAGGTCAGAATTAATATGGGAACCTGCATTTTATTTATTGTTTATAACACGTGTATTTTGGCAACACATTGACAGGAGGGTAAAGACGGAAACGTTTATTTCGACCCTTTAAAAACATGCATAGAGGGTTGTCAGCATGTTCGTTAAGTAGCCTAACAGCAAAAATTTGGTTACAATACATATTTGATAGATACGTTAAGGTCGTTTTTCAATTCCAAATACCCAAAATGGCATATTGTTTCTTCATAAACAATGAAACCTTAGTGTGAATTAAATCTTTATCACTGTGCGTATTCATCGCATATCATACGTATAACAATAAACACCAAAAGCAACATTATTAGTTTGTTAATCGACCGTCCATGCCAACCTAAAACGGTCGTTGATCCCCAGTCGGGATCAATGGCCTAATATACCTACCACCAGGTTGATTATACTGTCATGTTAAAGAGTTATGTCCATAAATATACACAAAGTGAACTTTTAGTTTTTCTTGAATGCTTAGAGCTTGATGAGTACATACGTACCAGCGACTCGAAGGGTCAATAACTTGATTATTGCAACTAAGTGAACTTTCAGCTGTACAAACAAAAGAGAAACCTTATGGTATCATGCTGTCCTTTATTTATGGCAATGAGCCAATTGCCGAACACTTTTGCACAACACAGTTCTAGTAGACAAGACACACGCATACACAAGAAACAAACACAAATAAATAAAACTGGTGTCAAAACAAGAATGTTTTACTAATGTGTGTAGGAGTAAATCGTACGACTACCGGTGATTCGCTGTCTAATTATGTGAGGTTCGACTAGCCCTTAAACTGGTTTTAACAATTCTTGGCATTGACAGTTCCAAGGCGGTTATCCAAGTATAAATCATTTTTTTGTTTATAGTTAGTTTTCTTTTTAAAAAAGCTTGTAAATTCGAACACGAATTTATCCCCTGAGACAGTTTCTTGAGTAACGTTGTATCCTATAAGACATGTTCAGGGACATTCCGAGTTTTAGTAAGAGATTAATCTCCACGGGTATAATTAAATCACGCCTTCTTAAATGTTTAAGTTATATTTTTGTACTGCTTCGTGAAATACGACATTTTGTCATTGTTGGTGTTATTAAGAAGTCAGATTCTCTCGTCGGAAGTGCGAAGGGCTCTTGGACTCTGCTGAAGTCCTCCACCATTCCCCTCAGCTTCCAGTTGCCAATCGTCGACGGGAGGCTGCATCCGCGCGTTTCCTGGAAACATCCGGTGATGGCGCCTCCAAACCGGAAATTGGAATACCAGGTGCACGTTCTTCAGACGTTTTGGAAGTCTGACGATGCAATGCCAAAGCATTCGGGGCGTTTTGTAACGGCCTTTCCGCGCGAGCAGGTAAACGTTTTGAATAATTATTCAAGCAAATATTAATCTTTGCTCTACTGATTAAAAGTGTTTACATTTTGTTGATTATTATTACTACTAATGCTATTTACAAAACTACTTCTGTCACTTCTACTACTGATTGTACTGTGGTAAATACGGCTGCTGATATAGATCTCGACCAAGTTCGAAACTGGTTCATTTGGGTCAAAAACTTGGACACTAGGTCAACTTTAAGATTAAAGCTTGTGAACACCCAAGAAGTCATCTTTGTTTGTGCGTTCTTTAGACACTTCGTCAGAAGATTTCTTCTAATGATTTCTCTGCTGTGTGAGATATGGTTCAGGTTAAATGAAAACCATAAGCGTCATAAAGCGGGGCAGTTTTCCTTATGTGACGATAGTTAAACCATTTAAACAATCTAGAAGACATATTTCTGACCCACTCATCAAAACACTTGCTCATAACATTTACAAATTGTGTTGAAATGATATCCGAGCTTAGGTAAAACATGACTGTTGTTGTTCCAAAACATGACTGCCAGGTGTTTGGGCGGTTTCGTTAGAAATCTATTGATATACATTCTGAACAATACCTGCTTCGAACAGCTTTGTTTCTTCGGTCTCAGGTGAGCGCCTAAGTGCCATTGGCCATCTTGTTAAACTGTTTATAAACTAAAGCCACATACACAAATCATTCAAGAAATTGAAGTGTGATTGAGTACTCACTCGATATTATTACAGCAATGCAAATATAAATTTGAGACAAGAGTTTCCTTTGATGCAGGTTCATTGATTAAAAATTCCCCTCAATAGCTTAAATTTATTCATAAATAAGTCTGGGCATTTCACCAAATACAAATTTATAACGTATTACAAGAAAATAAACGCAATAATAAAAGTGTTTAATGTCGATGTGCTGTGTTATTTGAACGGCGAACTAATAACCTTTTAATGTAATAAGAAGTATAATTTCTGACATTATCTTTATGGATTTAAGATAAATTATAATACTACGTACATTTAATATATGTATGTATTAGGACCGTGCAATGTAGTCTATAAACACGTTACTAAGTGTGACGCAGCCTTATATATAACGTGATAAAGAGGAAACCATCATAACCGAAAATCCAACATCAACAAATAAAAAACAACAACATCAGAACAATGGCATTACATTGAATAAGCTCACAATTAGCATGAAGTGCCCTTGCTGAGCTATTGTTGTCATCCTATGTCAAACATACGAGTTGACAAATCTTTAAGTTTTGGCATTTTGTTGTGATGTACAATCTAATTCAAAATATTATTGCTGTAAAGATAAGCATTAAATATAGATACTGCAGCGATTTTAAGAAAGAGCTTAAAAGTATATTATATGAAAATACACAAACTGCATCATTTGATAGTATTTTTAAACAAATATTGATCCAAAATATAAAAAATACAATAAAATATCCAAAAATGGGAGATAATAAATAACATGTTTATATCACCAATTTGATTATTCAAAATGAAAACGTTTTTTTTTTTCTTATTTCACTAATAGTTTATAATTGCTCCACCCACCAGTTAACAATTGTATATTTTCGTATATTTTATACGTTCTTTCACCTTGAAAGGTACATTGTTTTCCGATATTAAGATCAATTTTAAAACTTTATCAGCAATCAACATGTGTTTTTTTTTAAAACAAAATCAGTATAACATTAACGCCGCAAGTGGTATGTACCGGTAGTTAGTTTCAGCTTTTACGACAAAGTAAAGAAAGTAACGAACAGCGGAAACGAGCGTACAACTTTACGCTACAGTTTTAAACAAGCGGACTTCATTGGCTTGAGTTTGACGTTGACCTTGATGCACTCGGACAATATGCTCTTTAAATTGACTTTAATTCTGCTTCAAGCAGACACCCGTGACTTAAACAGGATTGGAAGTCGTTAAAGTGACCTTGTTGCAATCGCAATTACAGCCGGAACTGAACCTCAAGGGTACAACGCGCATTACTACATGCAACTGGAGCTTGTTTCCAACAGGTCGTGGATGGGGGAGCTCAACTTTACAACCCCTAAATGCGATGACGTAGACTTGGTGGAACCGGAAGTGTGTGACTCCGATGAAGTTAACAGACCAATCGTGCTCGTCACCCAGGAACCGGCTCCTTTGCCGAGGACTACGAAGGAATTTATTGGGACTGGGGAAAAGGAGGTGTTTGATGTTGACAATAGTAAGTTTGGTTACTTTCGTATTGTTTTGATTCTTTCCTTTTCTGTCTGAAGAATACTGTTTGTGAGTATTATTGGTCGAAGTTGTGCTAATTGTGATGTAAAATATGCCATGTGATGTAAAATTTAAAAAGATAATCACAGCAATGATGCTGATGAGTTTTATGCTTCGGTTGCTGCCTTTGCTGACGTTGCTGTTGATGGCAATTGCTATTTCTACTGCTGCTGATGATGACGATAATACAAATTATTATTAATATTGAACTTCTGATGGTGCTGATGCTGACGCTGATTATGCAATAAGTAATATTTAATTTCACAATGAATTGCGATAAACATTTCGACGAGTTGACGATGACTTGGTCTGTGGCGACTAAAATATTTCAGAGGCGGACAATAATCTGTTCCACTACGGAAGTGACGGTGATGACTCCGGTCTAGGTACCAACTTGTATTTCTTGTGTTGTGCATTATTAATATACGTTTGTGAATTATGTCGGGGTCATTCACACCTATGACGTTCTTTTAACATTCCGTCTTTTCTAAAAAAAAAATTTCGGATAGTTGTCGATATTATAAAGAGCCCAACATTGTGTCCTTATACCCATTTTATCTTTAAAGACTGGAATCTTACCGTCACGAGTCGCGAGTTCGACCCCGCCAGCGGTCAGGTCGTGGTCACATTGAAGTGGCTGGCGATATTCAACCACTCCAAGGTCATCTACAACGTGCACTGGACGAACAGGATCCACGCGGCACACGTGGGTGGCGGACAAAACGTGGTAAACACTTCCGACACGTGGTACCTGCTACGCTTGCGTCCAAACAGCGAGTATGACGTATATGTTAGTGAACCGTTTATTGACTAAATGTGTATCTCTTTTACAAATTATCTTAAACATTTGAACAGAATCGTAAATCCTGTATTATGTGCTTCTTCGAGCAATTTAAAAAGCATACTAAGTAATGTGTACGGTAAACAATCCCTTTTACTTTAAGTTGTTGATATAAAGTACGTTTTGTGAAGCCAGTCCAGGATTTCACCTTCATGGCGATTTCTCTCCCGACTAAGGCAAACAGGGCCGTAATATTCTTTCTCCTCTTATGTTCGGTGCATTGTCGTCCATACATAGTAAATAGCATTGGGAACGTGTTCATTTGTCCTCGCTCTAATGCCACGTGTTCTATTCAAGGTGTCTGCAACCTACTCTGACCGACAAGACCCGGTGCTCAGCAGCCCCGTCAGCGTGTCTACCATGGCCCCGGAGAACATGCCTCACGTGGCGCGGTCACGTGTATCAGTGATTGGTGTGTTTGAAATATCAAATCTGTCCACTATATATCTAATTTCTATTTGGAATATTGAATTACCGATACTGAAAAAACGTTCCACGTTTTAACAGAGAAAAGCATTTTAGATATTATTTTGTCTTGCATATAATACCGACCCTAATGCTCCATTACGTTATAACACTTTCTTTTACAAACATCGTAAAATTATCAATTGCATTTTATGGACATTATCGTAACGAAATTTGGTATGAACATTGTCGTAACGATAACTCGAACTTTCAGACAACGAGAAGGAGATTCTGAATGGCATCATCCTCGGCGTCACGGTCGTCTCCAGCCTCATGATGGTCGGCATTATCGTCCTGTTCGTCTACAAGAAGCGACAGAGCTTCTGGACATCATGCTAACCAAGACCGCCGTTGCGAAGAGCAACAGCTACAAGTCGAATGTCGGATGTGAGTATTATGTGTGCATTATCGTTATTTTGTGTCGGAAATTATTACTTTGACTTATTTCTCTGTTGTGTCAGATTTGACAGGTATTGTTGTTGCTACATTGGTTTTCAATTTAATTGTGACATTGACGAAGTTACTGGTGAAGATTTAATTATGCACCTAAAAAAATCATATGGACCGTTGATCATCTCAAAAAAACTTTGTCCATGTACTTTCTTGGTATTGTTAAAAATCGAAATGGGTCTTCTTGCCTTTTACATTCGTACCAAAGCCATGTCCTTTACTCAAAGTGACATACTATTTTAGTATATGCATCTATCAGGAACTATATGTTCTTATTTGCTCGAGCTATCACAATTCAGAACAATCCAGTGTTAAAGCGCTAGTAGGAGGACGAAGGTCAAAATCAGAATTACACAACATGCTTCTCTTCATGTATGATTTCTGACGTCAAATCCCTTCGATCGCACTACGTTCTGGATTAACATCGCAATACAGATCATATTAGCCACTAAGCGAAGAATTATACGTTTATTAATCTTGCGGATTTATGTTTTCTTGTACGCTTGCATCTGACAAGCAGGCGCTTGATAATTGGTGCAACGCGACAGGGAACCGGCGCGTCATAGACGCTCGGGGTTACTGTGCACCGCTTGAACAGCAGCTGCTCGGAAACTGGTTGTAATTTTTTTACAGCGACTATCTTTTGAACAAACCGTGCTCAATTGAGATTAATTTAAATGCGGGTTCTATGTCCTGACCTGCGGACTGCAAAGGCTAGTTTGGGACGACACTTTACGACATCCATTAAATCCCCTTTTCACAGAGCGAGGCTCATTGATATATATTCCGACACTCGCTTTAATATACATCATTTATGTGTGAGAAAGTCGTCTCAACTGGTTGTGAAAGTAGTCAGTAACGAGAACTTCATGGCATCAAGACAATGCAAGTTGACCAGTAGGTAAGTTTCAGTCGAGGAATAAGTTAGCCAATTTTGATTAAAATTTCTGTTTTGAATTATCGAGTCGATTCACTACGTATCTCGGACAAATGAAATAGGAAAAAATAAATGCGTAGTGATTTATGTTTGTCTAATTGGATATTTCATCACTTAAAGAAAAACAGGCGTGTTTTCAAGTCGTCGTTGATCAAAATTGTAAGACTTTCGTATTATGATTCCATAGCACAAGGCTAAGCATTGGTTTAACAAAAAATCGGTAAAAAATAAATAAAAGGAGTAAACATGTTGTCACGCTGTTTATCTAGGGACGCTCAAAATCCGTCAAGTACGGAAAAGGGGATTTCTCTACCATAATTTATGCATGCATAATGCACGTATGAAGTTATTTTAACATTAAACTGCTGGAAGAGAAAACATTAAAGGTTAAGACTAACATTGCATTGTGTAAATACTGTCGGTCTAGACCACATAGGGGAACGACGCTCAGAACAGCCGGGTAACATCTATAAGACTTGACAAACATGACGTCGGATAATCTTGTACCGAATATAAACGCAAGCTTAAAACGGATTCTAGGTATCTTTCGCATAAATCTGCGTCTCGTTTGAAATGTTTATAGTTATCGTGGCCAATCTTGATCTTGTGGCTTATCAGTCGACGGAAAATCGCGTACATGATGAAGCGAAGGGCATGGCGATAACAAATGTTCGCGTGTCACGGTTATTTCTTTTCGTGAGTTATGTTTACATAACGATACTATTAAAGATATCATCAGGTCTTTGGCCTATTAACTTTCCCTGCCTGCATAGCGAGCGTGACTTTTCTGTAATTAAAATTTGATTTGGACGTTGACTTTTAGATACCTTGTTTGTCGAGTTTAAAAAAAGCACGTTTCCTGAAGTTTTGATCACAAAAGCCTTTTGTTCGTCGTATGTCAACCGTCGTGCGTCGTCAACATTTACATTGTTAACACTTTAGATGCCACACGTATTGTCCAATGTTCGTGAAACGTTGTCAGAACTTTTTTTCCAATGATTTATTTGACGAGTTCGAAACTGGGTCACGAAGCTTGGTGAGATCATTTGCTCTCATGATTGTTTGGCTGAATTCTGAAAAAGAATCCGGTTCCTTGAAAAACATGGCCGCCAAGTGGTCAACTCCAACTTGTCGGAATAGTTTAGTTTCTTAAGGTCTCAGGTGATCGCTTTAGGGCTAATGACCATCGTGTTTTGTTTATACGGTCTTTCTGATCAACTTTGTTTTGTATAGGAGCTATGTAACATACTTCAATATCTTTGCCTTGCCAGATTGAGTGCGTTACCTTTCACTCTTCAATTAGACCCACGGATGATTAATCACCAAAGCTTGTCTTCTTATTCTTATCTCCATTCTTATCTTGGTCTCCAAATAAGAGCGAAACGCAAATCGAGCGTTTGGATCAAAAACACCACACTCTGCTGAAATTTAGAAATTTATCACCACGCCCGTCACTCATCGGGAGAAAATTTATCTTTCAATCTTCCTACTTAAGAAACCGTTTTAATTGAAACAAAAGAACTTTTGTTTTAACTGCGAATGGTGCCATTTATGATTCTGGGATGAGCATAGTTGACAAGCTTCGTATCTGCCTAATATGATCGACTTTATTTTAGACTTTTAATGCAATTTTTGATTTTTGAAGATCATGGCATTAAAAAATACACGTAAAACTTTCATGTAGCAATAATATATATTATCAGTATAATTATTACTTAAGACTTTTAAAATGAAACCAAAATAGCAAACAATGCGTGGAATTAGTGGATCACTGTTGAGGCAAAAAACAATGGCGAACCCGTAAACAACGTTAAAAGAGGACCTTTTCTTAAATACTTTCGTCATTCAAAGGTAGGGCCGACAACTCGACGGGTAAGGGATCAACAAGGGAACACAGTTTTGTTTTAAAATGTATAATGTTTACTAAAACACTTGATATTACTCCCAAAGATACGGCCGATAGCTCGAACCGATTGCAGTGCCGAAGAACATCATTTTTTACCAATTGTACTTACTTTTAAAAAAGTATGTCTTTCCCAGGCAAGGTCGATTACTCGAACCAGTTCGTGTTCAGCAGTGATGATTGGGAGGTCGACTACTCCCAGCTTAAGTTTGCCAGTCATATCGGCCAGGGCGCTTTTGGAAAAGTGGTCACGGGCTATTACCGGGACGAAAAGGTCGCCATCAAACTTATTCGAGGTAAGCGTATCGTACTTGTAGAATAATGGGGAACTATAGTTTAACAATGTATTTTCAAGTCCAACCAATATTCTGGGAACGTTTGACTTACATTTGGCCACAGCCTCAGGTCTTTTTCAAAAAGATAAGATTGCTTTCAATAAAATGAACACATCTTTAATTTTCAGTGAAAATTAATGTGAAATACAGAATGTAATTTTTTTTTTTGTACAACATTATCAACTCTAAAATAGTAAAATAAATCAATGAAATAAATGACTACAGGCAGTTAAGAACTTTTTATTAAAACAACCCGGATAGTTTTTGAGAAACCATGTTCTCCCTTCAGCAATACCATAGTATTTTTTATTAATATGCACTAGTCTTTAAAATATTTATGCTTTGCAACCAAAACCACGCATCAGACAATGGCTGTGCTTTATTTCTTTTAAACTTCTATACTAATAGATAAATAGTGTTCTTACCTCAAACCGTTGCCATGTTAATGAACGAGTCAATTAAAAAATAAGTTATGTACGCATGACTGAAAGCAATATACGCAGTGTTTTAAAGTATTATCAAACATAATGTTAATGTTATCACTAAACAGGTTGTAAAATTTCGTTGAAAGAATTGCGTAAATATACCGAATCGTTCACAGCATTATCTTTTAATACAATCTGAAAGTCGGCACGATGTAACTATCTTCTTTCATACTCAAATATTGGTGATTGATCCACTGCGCTGATACCTATTAAACGCTAAACAAAAGAAAACAGAAATTATTTGCGGAATTCGATCAAAACAACTTTCGAAAGAAAATACGGGAACACGACTGCATGACCCGATGTCAGATCGTTCGAAAGACGATGACGTAGACGCATACCACATAGGTGTTAACAAGTTTATCATCGTGTTTCTTACTTCTTAGAAGCCATCCAGATGGAAACGACAAGTTCTTTCTAGCAGGAAATTAAAGATATGAGAGTGGCTAATAAATCGCATATCTGATACTGACTTATTTTAGATGATTCTATAACGAGGCTCCAACCAATCGCCACCGCCGGGCTTCAGTCACGCATCTTTTTACGAAATCTTTGTGAACAATTAGATTAGAGTCAAGAGGATTAGCCCACCATGCGGCTTTCCTGTTTGAACTTAATTTTTCAAACGGGATTACCCGCTCTTGGAACTTTGAGAAAAAGCATTCCTCGCTGTGCTTGTCTTGTTGCTTGTCGGTTGCAATATTTTTGTAATGCCCGATAAAAACATTAAAACGCAACACTTTTCTGTTATAACGTAAACTACACCTGTCAGGTGCCTATTTCGTATGATTCAACGAGTGGTTATCATCAACTATTTAAATGTTCATCATATTTCAAAGTGTTATATGGGTTCGATCACGAATGCTGGACCGTCATTTTGCCAAACAGTAAANACAGAAGAGAGACATAGTATAAGCCTCGAGCTTCCTTCTCAATTCTGTCCCATTGTATTTTACAGCCTTTATGTAAAGCAATACTGCAATTCTACCTGCCTAGCATATTGCTCAAATATAATATATATGTTTGTATTGTATTGCTTATATGTACTTTCAATGAACTAAATAAATAGTGTTTAAACCAAAAACATCCACGTGTTTTAAATAAACAACTATTGGCACATTTTTAAATTGTTCATACTGTTTATTAAGTGATTATGTACTTTTTGACGTGTTTGTGTCCAAAATAATTATTATTGCATTTTCTCTGATATATAGTGCTTGTCGTGCATGTTTATGTCCCGATATCAATTTGTACATATTGTTAACGTTTAACATGATTTAACACCGTCTGTTATTACTTTGATTTAACAATTTCAATTGTTATTTGACTATTTACGATTCATTTAATTTCTAAATAAATACTTAACAAATAACCTGTTATTATTTTTTGTTCTGCGCACCTGTGAGCTGCACCATAGAACCATTCCAAATACACCAATCACGTAAGAACTGTGACATCGATATATTGATTTTAAGGGAAATGTCTGTGATTTAAACGCGATAATTCATTGTTTCAAACAGTGAAACAANTATATCTTTATTATAAAGTCGCTAAGTACTTAAAAGAAAATAACATTACAAAACTCGTTTCTCATGGACATTTTCCGACTTGACATCAAAACCGCAATGAAATCGGTAAAATAATGACTCGGTGATTAATATCGTGTAGTTCCTTAAAGCCCCATTAACACTCAAAATCAACGAAGTTAACCCATAATAAATCAGTGTTCCTTATAGCAAAAGCCAAAATTTCAACGCTAGATGTAGTCTGGTAACATAGATTATAAAAGACCCAAAATGCTCGTTTTATTTTTGTTGTGGTACAAAATATTCAACACGTTTTAATTTGTCATTTTAGTGTAGGTGTGTCATATGAATAGATATAATTATATCGTTGCGATAAATTAAAATGGAATATATTGTACCACAAAAAATAAAAAGGGCATTTTGTATCTTGTTAAATCTATGTTACCAGACCACATCTAGCGTTGAAAGTGTGGCTATTGGAATAAGGAACACTGATTTGTAAGGGGTTACTTTATTTTATGAAACATTTCACGAAATATTCGTTGATTTTGAGTGTTAATGGGGCTTTAACACGCGATACGTGTTGATGCCTCTGAAGTGAAGTTCGTGCCCAGTGCACAGTTACGTATATACTCCAATCTCACAAAGCGCTTTCGTACATAACCACAATTAAATGCATGACTTGCAACAAAATAATTTGAGTGAAATTCTCAGAATTACATTTTATTGGAACTGATGCACTTTAAAATAGTAATTATTTGCGATTGACTGGGGTTAAAGTATCAGGTTTAAATCATACCATGAATTAAAGCCCGGTGGTTTTATACTGTCTATACACAAATATGTTTACGCTAGCATTAAAATAGAACATGTAATAAAAAAATAAAACAGAGTAAGATTGCTCGAACATAACGGTATATCACTCACCGCGACCTACGAAAATTTTCTTTCTACGCCGTTTCAAAAACTGAAACAACAACAGCTTTTTCAAAATAGATTTTGCCAAAATTGATACATAGCAAGTCAAAATATGCGGGTATTTGGCTTTTACCCGATCGGCTTAATGCAAAATTTATCTTTTGAGTATATGCCTTATCTCCGTCCGTTTGATTATCTATCCAAATCCGCTAAACTTGCGCCATTTTGATTTGCGCGGTGTATACATAGAGACAAAATGTCGGAACAAAATATTCGAAAAAACCGTCATTCTCAAAAATCATCGAGGAGAAAACTTTAAATTCTGGCCCCGTGTTCACAAAACATTTTTTTGCAATCGAAAATCGATTTTGCTTGTCATTGAAAATGGATTTCCATTGTAGTTGATAGGCAAAAATGAAAATCGATGTCAGTTAAAATCGATTTTCGATTGCAAAATCGTTTTGTGAACACGGGGCCTGGTTTCAACATTATTTTTAATTCGATTCAATGATGGACGACTCGAAACTAATTGTCAGTTACCGTACAACGCAGGTTTTGTTTAAGATTGATATGCAACCGCGAGGAGTCTGCGTATGTTCAACAGCATTGCATACTGCAAAGTTTTGCGCTTATACGAACACAGGGGCACCTGTCATGACAAACAAAGGCATTCACTGAAAGAATATAGATAAAACAAGTCACTGTGTTCTCATTTTGCATATTTTACCTCCCATGAGCACAACGTGTTCACGTTACATTTTGTCCGACGCTCATTGTGCGTGGTCCGTCTTCCGACGTGCGTCGTCAGCATTTGATTGGTGGACACTCAAGAGGTCACATGTATTTCCAATATTTATGACACTTGGTCCCAAAGCTTGTCTCGTTAGCACAAGAAATCGGATTTATGTTATTATTTTTACTGATTTGGTAGAAGTTTTTGATTTTCTGTGATGTCAATCAGAAAGGTGTTTTGCAATTTCAGTTTTATAATATTTGTGTTTGAGTGTAAAAATAATTTCAATAGTTAAAATATAAAATTATTTATTAATCGCATAAAAAATACTTTGCATACTGTCAATAAAAAACCTGTCCGAAAGTATTCGCTGCTGCAAAGTCTCATTGTCTTTATTAAAGTTCGTTCTTTTTGCACAGGAATGGATGGCGAGCTTTCCGTGCAGCCTGGGCGCTCTAGCGAGCTGAACTACGCCCTCGTGGACGACCTCGGGGACATCAACAACGGAGTAATAACGCCCGCGGACCTGCTGTCGTTCGCGCGTCAGGTTGCCATGGCAATGATAAGTGTCTTATCAGTTTGAAGGACTTGTGAGGAGAACATGTCACCAATTCATTAGTCAGGAGTGTTTGTGTTTTAATCGATTGCAATGGTAAATGTCTTAGCAGTTCAATTACACAAGAGGGGAACATACGTCAGCTCATTAGTCACGAGTATTTTCTTTCAATTGATTCACAATTCAGGTAATTAAAAAATGAATAAACAAATAATTCTTAGTTAAATTGTATACCTACAAATGCTTATGAATTACAAGTGTACACCAGCTAAGTACGAGTAAACATGCAGTTGTAGGCAATTATGATAATTGTTGAAACCGTTTTTCAAAGAGCAGTTACGGAAATTAACATTATTATATACAGTCATTCTTGTTCATACATTTTTTTATAAAAATAATTACAAATTGTATTCTCAGGGATACTTTATGTATCAATTAATTTAAAAGATTGCATCATACATGTTATCTACGGTGGCATATCACATGAACACGTAATAACTATCGCGTGCGCACGTAACGCAGAGCGCTTAATAAACTATTCCTAATGTCCTTTTTATGGCAACCTATGTTATCTGAACTAATGTGTACCTTGATTTAGTAATGCTGTAATTCTTTCCGACAAAGCTAAATTGCCAAAACAATTAATAAATGACTTTTTTCGATCCCGCTCATTCGCATTAGGATATCATTAAAATTTATGTTGAATATACTCATTTCCAAAACGCAGTATTTTCAAGTGTACCTTTCATCTGTACATACATCTTTTGCACTTAGGAGTCTACGAAGTTGATGTCTGATTATACACCCACATTAAACTTTGATTGAATGTATTTTCAAATTGTTTAAGTGTTTTAATGACTGGCATAATGTTTATTTAGTTTGGGTTTTGAGTGTTTTTGAAATTTCTCGAAACATGTCGAAAGGAAGTCCATGTTTTCTTTACCTTGTTAAAATATTTATTAAGTTACTTTATTTAGTAAGATAAACGTATTCGCATATGATTCAATTAGTGATTCTTAATGTTACTCAAATTAGTATACACTAAACGTGAGAGATAACACAACACGCGTTTCCAGTAAGAAGAAGTCACGAAATGACTGTGCGGCATCTACAAAGGGTATAAGAGGTTAGCTATTGTTTGTATCTCATTACAGCATGTACAGTAATGACTTTTGTCTGCGCCACAATTTTTTATTGGACGGTGTATTGAAAAAGGATTGTGAAAATCATAAGTGAGATATATAGGCCAAGCAAACTGTTGGTAATTCGTAAGCGCGATGGATGCATTATAGCGGAACCTGTGCATGTGAACTCCGACCACGTTTGCCACCATATAGTTCTCACCATAATTATCAACATCAGCGTCAGTTGCAGCATAATCATTATGTTGATGATACTAATCAACATCATCTTCATTATCAGTTGCAGCAGCAGTATCAAACAACAACACAATTAGTTGCCACAACAGGGTCGTCTAATGATCAACCTAAATACTATCATCATCATCATCGTCATCATCATCATCGTAATCCTCATTATCATTCTCATTACCATCACCATTACCACCAATACAATGGCCATACTCATTTTATCAAATCACTCTGTTGTTTTCAGGCATTTAGATACGAAATATATACCGGTAGATTATAACAATGGTATTTCATTGTCTTCATTTTAAAACATTATTGAATTTCAGATGTAATTACTAACACTTTCTCACATAGTTCAAAAGGTTGTATTTTAATTTAGTTGGCTTGTGCATAAGGACCGAGTAAATTGCCTTTTATTCCCAGGTGATTTGCGATTGCAGTACACCTATATCATTACAGATGAAAAACAACAAGCGTGAATCGGATATTTCGGTACGGTTCCGTATCGGCAAACTTGTTTGAAAGATTAACTGCATTCCTAAGGCATTTACCATCAACCATCGAACAACGCTGTTCCAATAAATATCCGCTGTTTCAATAATATCTTGACATGAACATTATTTTGGCTGTATTAGACTACACAACATATCGATGTGGCTGCGCTCAAAATGTCTTTATTTGGCGCATTTTTATACAGGTTAATAGAGTGATTGCAAACAGAATCAAATGTGTAAACCAGTGCCTGAAAATAGCATCCAGTTTCGCTTAGATGTAATTCATTGTTTTTTTTGGGCAATTAGTCACAAAACATTATTATGTTCGACTCGTNCCCATAGTACCGAAAACACGTTCATTCTTATTCCTTACCAATTGTAAAGGAAGCATGGTTATTATTATAATTTCCCGATGATAATGAAGACATGGCTATTGTAATAATGTACCCAAGGTAACGATAGCAAGGTCATTGTAATAGCGATAATATGGTAACGAACGCTATGCCATTTTAATAACGTACCCTAGGTAATAAAATCAAGGCCATGGAAATGACGTACTCAAGACAACGAAATCAATGTCATTGTAATAACGTAAACAGAGTAACGGAAGCATTTTGATTCTGTTAATGTTCCCAAGGCAATTTACCCAAGTTAATTGTATTGCGTTTGCATTAATAAAACAGCAATGTCAGTAAAATAACGCACCTAAGGTTAAGATAGCAAATGAAATTGTAATAACATACTAATTGTAACGATAATAAACGCATTTATAATATGTGTTATCATCCGGATTTGCACAACTTTGGCAAAGCCATTNAGTGACATAATGCACCTAAGGTTAAGATAGCAAATGAAATTGAAATAACATACTAATTGTAACGATAATAAACGCATTTATAATATGTGTTATCATCCGGATTTCCACAACTTTGGCAAAGCCATTCTCATCCGTAGGTACAAACAACGATGACCCATGTTATCAACCAATTCAGGAGTAAGTATTTTACATTACACGTCCCAATGGTGATTAAAGCAAGGTCACTGAAGTTATTTACTTATGGTAATCGGAGCAATGCCATTGTAATTTCGTACCCATGGTAACGAAACTTGTCATTATTACAGCGTACCCATATTAGCGAAATTAAGGTCATGGCAGTTAGGTACCCATGGTAACGAAGCCAATGTCATTAAAATTAAGTTACCATGATAACGATAGCAAAGTCATAGTTATGTTATACCCATGATGGCAAAATTATGGTGTTTGTAATTAAATACGTACCCGTTTTAACTGAAGTAAGGCGATCGTTATTACGTTCCTATTGTAATGAACGCAAGCTCAGTGAAGAAACCTCATTATGATAACAAGGTAAATGTCACTGTATTAACGTGTCCATAAAAGAAAAGAAAGGTCACGGAAACGAAAGCAATGACACAATTGCTACGTGCAGGTGATAACGAAAGTGAGGTCATTATAGTTACGTACCCATGGTAACGATTTCCCACAGAAGGATCCCGAACGACCACACGTCGCTCTACGTGGTGAACAGGCGGTCATGTATCGACTCGATGGCCATCCACTTTAGGGGCAGCTGTTATCGTTGTATAATGTTTATTTAGTTTGGGTTTTGAGTGTTAATGAAATTTCTCGAAACATGTCGAAAGTAAGTCCATGTTTTCTATACCTTGTTAAAATATTTATTAAGTTACTTTATTTAGTAAGATAAACGCATTCGCATATGATTCAATTATTGATTCTTGATGTTACTCAAATTAGTATACACTAAACGTGAGAGATAACATAACACGTGTTTCTAGTAAGTAGAAGTCACGAAATGACTGTGCGGCATATACAAAGGGTATTAGAGGTTAGCTATTGTTTGTATCTCATTACAGCATGTACAGTAATGACTTTTGTCTGCGCCACAATGTTTTATTTGACGGTGTATTGAAAAAGGATTGTGAAAATCACAAGTGAGATATATAGGCCAAGCAAACTGTTGGTAATTCGTCAGCGCGATGGATGCATTATAGCGGAACATATGCATGTGAACTCCGACCACGTTTGCCACCATATAGTTCTCACCATAATTATCACCACCAGCGTCAGTTGCAGCATAATCATTATGTTGATGATACTAATCAACATCATCTTCATTATCAGTTGCAGCAGCAGTATCAAACAACAACACAATTAGTTGCCACAACAGGGTCGTCTAATGATCAACCTAAATACTATCATCATCATCATCGTCATCATCATCATCGTAATCCTCATTATCATTCTCATTACCATCACCATTACCAACAATACAATGGCCATACTCATTTTATCAAATCACTCTGTTGTTTTCAGGCATTTAGATACGAAATATATACCGGTAGATTATAACAATGGTATTTCATTGTCTTCATTTTAAAACATTATTGAATTTCAGATGTAATTACTAACACTTTCTCACATAATTCAAAAGGTTGTATTTTAATTTAGTTGGCTTGTGCATAAGGACCGAGTAAATTGCATGTTATTCCCAGGTAATTTGCGATTGTAATACACCTATATCATTACAGATGAAAAACAACAAGCGTGAATCGGGTATTTCGGTACGGTTCCGTATCGGCAAACTTGTTTGAAAGATTAACTGCATTCCTTAGGCATTTACCATCAACCATCGAACAACGCTGTTCAAATAAATATCCGCTGTTTCAATAATATATTGACATGAACATTATGTTGGCTGTATTAGACTACACAACATATCGACGTGGCTGCGCTCAAAATGTCTTTATTTGGCGCACTATTTGACAGGTTAATAGAGTGATTGCAAACAGAATCAAATGTGTAAACAAGTGCCTGAAAATAGCATCCAGTTTCGCTTAGATGTAATTCATTGTTTTTTTGGGGGCAATTAGTCACAAAACATTATTATGTTCGACTCGTTGATTGAAGTGTTACAAACTCGATCAAAGTTTTTCGCCTTGAAATTGTTACAAAAATTGTTTTACATACAATAGGATAGGCGGGTTTGCTAATATATTTCAAGCTGTTGCGATGGTCGGCAACTTGTTTTCAATCCAGGAAACCTGCATTAAAAGAAACACATTTACAGGGACTGAGTTTAGAAAGAACTTGTTGATGTGTTGTTCTGTCCATTTTATGAATTCATTTCGCATACGAGGTCTGTGATACGAATGCTCGCTTCAGGGCACAGTAAACAATCAGGTTCTCTCCATACATGTAGGCACACATACACCTTTCTAAAAATGGATCTCAAAGAAGTAATGCTGTTAAAATCCAAATAAGCTCCTTGTACCTATTCATTCACCATCTTTCCAGCAATGTATTTGTGTTTGATTGCCTTGCTTTTATGCGTATTCCACAGCACATATCAGTATTGTACCAGTGGTCGTGTTAGCTTCTCGTTATACGGACAGCTCTTAAGCAAAATAAACCGATTTAAGTGATAAGAAGGACTTATTCCGAGAGTATTGATATTTGACCTTTTTTACCCATAAGATTAAGAACCATAGTACTTACATAAAAAAAATTATATTACCCATTACACAATATTTAGGAGTACCTTTGCGACAAAAAGTACGTGCACCGAGACCTGACAGCGCGCATTGTGCTGCTTTGCTACAACAAGATCATCACGGTGTTCGACTTTGGACTGTCACGTGACATCTTCACGGACAACCAGTACAAGAAACTTAGCAATGGGAAGCTGCCCCTAAAGTGGATGGCCATCGAGTCGATACATGACCGCCTGTTCACCACGTAGAGCGACGTGTGGTCGTTCGGGATCCTTCTGTGGGAAATCGTTACCATGGGTACGTAACTATAATGACCTCACTTTCGTTATCACCTGCACGTAGCAATTGTGTCATTGCTTTCGTTTCCGTGACCTTTCTTTTCTTTTATGGACACGTTAATACAGTGACATTTACCTTGTTATCATAATGAGGTTTCTTCACTGAGCTTGCGTTCATTACAATAGGAACGTAATAACGATCGCCTTACTTCAGTTAAAACGGGTACGTATTTAATTACAAACACCATAATTTTGCCATCATGGGTATAACATAACTATGACTTTGCTATCGTTATCATGGTAACTTAATTTTAATGACATTGGCTTCGTTACCATGGGTACCTAACTGCCATGACCTTAATTTCGCTAATATGGGTACGCTGTAATAATGACAAGTTTCGTTACCATGGGTACACAATTACAATGGCATTGCTCCGATTACCATAAGTAAATAACTACAGTGACCTTGCTTTAATCACCATGGGGACGTTACTACAATGAGCTTGCTATCGTCACCATGGCTATGTAAATCAAATGATCTTGCTTTTGGTACCATGGGAATGTAAAATACTTACTCCTGAATTGGTTGATAACATGGGTCATCGTTGTTGGTACCTACGGATGAGAATGGCTTTGCCAAAGTTGTGCAAATCCGGATGATAACACATATTATAAATGCGTTTATTATCGTTACAATTAGTATGTTATTACAATTTCATTTGCTATCTTAACCTTAGGTGCGTTATTTTACTGACATTGCTGTTTTATTAATGCAAACGCAATACAATTAACTTGGGTAAATTGCCTTGGGAACATTAACAGAATCAAAATGCTTCCGTTACTCTGTTTACGTTATTACAATGACATTGATTTCGTTGTCTTGAGTACGTCATTTCCATGGCCTTGATTTTATTACCTAGGGTACGTTATTAAAATGGCATAGCGTTCGTTACCATATTATCGCTATTACAATGACCTTGCTATCGTTACCTTGGGTACATTATTACAATAGCCATGTCTTCATTATCATCGGGAAATTATAATAATAACCATGCTTCCTTTACAATTGGTAAGGAATAAGAATGAACGTGTTTTCGGTACTATGGGTAGGTATATTACAACGACATTGCTTTTTTAATCATGGTAACGTAACTGACAAAGAACATTATTACTTTTTTTTCAAATCAGCAATCAGGTCAGTAAATGAACCAGAAATATTTGTTCTTAAATAAACAGTCCCCTGTTTTTGTTCGTGAATTTGAATTTCACAATTTCAATTATGTGCATATCCAGTTATGTGAATATATTTTGCAGCATCTTGCAATTCAAACGCCACTCAAAAATTAACACTAGAGTTCTCTCACTCTAGGCGCCTCGCCCTACCCGAACATCGCCTTGGCGGACCTGTATTACCTGCTTTCCAACCACTACCGGATGGACAAACCCAGTAACTGCTCCGACGAACTGTACGTGCATGCATTATAGTCAACATTAAAACTTAAATCGGACAAATTATTCCAAAAGTTTTCTGATTTTCTTTTATGAAGATTTACCTGAAACGGCTTTTATTAATTGTACGCTACAGGTCAATCAAATTTTCAAATTTCCAAAACACACTTTGCCAATCATTTCAGTATAACAGTAAAATCACAAGTTATGTTTTAAGATTCTCCATAAATGTGTATCATTCCGCCTTTTTAAGTTTTCTGCAAACAATGGACGTCGATAAATTTAGTCATACATTTTCATTAAAAAAAATCTTGCATAACTTTTT